>JAQFZE010005078.1:0-10611 GCA_034695245.1 Dicyrtomina saundersi | reverse complement strand
TCTTAATCTTCCAACCTTCAATTATACACGTAGTATGGGACCAGACCACGAAGGACGTATTATGTCAGGAGGAGGTTGACCTATTGTTTTAAATTATTTTAAATTACAAGGTTGTTAAAAATGTAAAAAGCGAGTGATTAATTTGATTTTTATTAATTTTCATGAGAACCAAAAATGCTCATTTATAATTCCAATCTTTAAATTTCCGTTGGCTAGTGAAAGGACATCAAATTGTTTTACATAAATCTAGTTTTTTTGCTAAAACATTTTTAAAATTGAAACTACTTCGAATCATTGCTCCACAATTTTTAATTTATCGCCGATTTTACTGTTTTTTAACTTGTATTTCAATCAACATCTTAAGTACTAAGCTGAGATACGCATAGCAAAACATGGCTTGTGAACATTGTTAATGATTTGTGTAATTAAAATTGTTTAATTCTCTAACATATCGCTTAAAACTCTTGTAAATCAGTATTTGTCAGAACGTAACGTATTACGTACTATTTTAAATGTAACAAGTTTTTTGTTCGCATAGCTTTAACGCTGTTTAGTAATTCTGACACACAAACTACATAAACCGTTAACTTAAGGTGTAATCTTTGATTTGGGTGGTTAGGTATCATACTACAGTAAACAAAACTCAAATATTACGCATTTGTATAAGTCTATTAACAAAATACGGGGCGTTATTATATACTATCACTGTGTTGCTATTCAGTAACATATTAACAAGTATAACTATGTGAAACTGCTTGTGATTATAAATACTTGCAATACTGATTTTACTATTTACATTGCAATTACTTCTTGAATAATCCTTTCTAATAAAAAAATTCAGAAAACATAATAATATTTTGGATATCAACTACCTTTGTTGAGATATTTCTAAATTTTATACAAGAATCTACTGACTTGAACATTGGATTTTTCAATGTAAATAACTTAGCTTGGCTGACAGATTAAATTTGCTTTCGAATACATATTATCATTATTGCCTAAAAATATTTCTGGTAACAAAACATAGCATGCCGACACTTATATGTCATTGCTTTTATTTTAAATAGCAAGAGTGGTAATACAGCATGACATAAACATTATTTTTTAACACTAGAGACTAGACCATAAATTCAATTTATGAGCCATAATTTTAAATACATTATTGAAACGTGTGATTGCATTTGATAGGTGTAATGGCAAGAAAAATAGATTGGAGGATATAATTAATTTTATAGGTAACCCAATGTCAGTACACACAAAAGTACAAAAGAATAACTCAACATGATCTTTAAAAAAAGCTAACCAGATTATTACCTATATTATCTAACGTACATTCAACTTACTAAATATTGTACTCCCATCAATAAACATTGTATTTACTTTAGCGCCCAGTTTGGACATTTTAATATTCTTTGCTAAGACTAAAATTTAAGTTGAGCTGAAAAGTGTGCTTAATTATTATTCAATTAGATAAATATTTTTATTACTGAGTAAGATACAGTGTTGGTATGCTTTAACTTCGTAGTGTAACCAATTAAGAGTGTCATGTTACTGCAGTGCTTAATAAGTGAATATGGTTTGTTTGTGGTACTGTTCTGTGTCATTTGGAAAAATACAAACCCCGTGAAAACAAAATTAGAGATCCTCTATAAATGATTTCATAGGTAAGGTCAATGTGTATTGTTGCATATTGATGACATGTTTCCATGGTGCAGCTGGTCTACAAAACTAATTGTCCTACATGCACTTAATGTTAAGATATAGATTCTAGATTTTGTAAATCTAGTAAAGGCAAATCCGCTTATAACGGAAAATTTAATTTTAAGTAAAACTGCAAATTATACCAAATTGATTTAAATTATTAACTATTACGACTAAATTTATGAATAAATGCCAAATGCATAAAGTTTGGTGCAATGTAGTCAAATTCAGAATATAATAAATTCTGCATTCTTACAATCTAATTTGACGTTAAAAAACCCCAGTCAAAATATTGTTGTCATTATATTTACAAATTTACTGCGGTAAAGCTTATTTCAATTCACTACTATTAATTAGCATTGCCACCATACTATTTAAACCCTTCCAATAGAATCGCAGTAAAATGTATCGGGACAACATGCAGTGCAAAATCCTTAGTAAAATTTTAAGCGGCGTTGAAATGCGGCAAAATGGATTTTCTACAAATACAAAAACAGAAGTATTCGAGATGTGACAGCTTCACATTGAAATTTAGCCATATATATAATAACTTTTTGATAATATAATAGGTATTAAGTTTAATAATTCATTTTAGTCATTATCAGAGGTTCATTCTGTACGCATTTAGTTATTTTAAAGCTTTACACTGAACTCAATTTCTAACACCTATTATGTCTATATCAGGTAACAAAAAAAAATTAGAGTATTCATTATTACTAAAACAAAACGTATTGCCTACCTGTTAGTCACAGTGACCTTTAAGTTAATTCTAATGTCTGTCTTTGGAAAGGGAAGTTTTAGTACGTCTAAATGTAAGACACAGAGAGCATAAAAAGTTTTTGAATTTGTTGTATTTCAACTAAAATAGTTTGAAATGGTTAGCCCACGTCGTGTGAGTAACAGGTTAAAACATGGTATATTTTATATTTCACACGGCTTAAATCAAAATTTTTTGATGCATTATAATTAGGACAAAATGAGGTTCCAATGCCTGATGCCTTGATAGTCAATTTATTGCGGTTAAAAATTCTTTGTACGAAATTTGTAGGCAGCGGTCAGCTGGAATTCATTTACGCATTTATATAAGTGAATGATGATTTATTCAAAATCGATAACCAACTGCATAAAAAAAGTTAAAAGAGTTATATGCAAAAATTCAATTCCCTATGCATTAATAGTGGTATCTCTTCTAGATAAGCGCAAATGGGCAGTCAAGTTAAATTGGGTTTCAGAAGTCGTAGGTTGTAGGTACTGAGGAAATTTATTCATTAGATTTGTAAACGCAGTAAAAGTAATAACAAAAGCGCTCGAAGAACAAAACATCTGCATTACGATATACTATGCTTATAGCTATAAAATTAATAAATGGCACTAAAATATGACATAAATTAATAACATGCATTGCATCAAATGATGAAATAATTAATTGATATTAATAATTAGGAGTAATGCGGTTTTATTAACAATACACTAGTTCCACTATTATTATTATTTTTATTATGTATGTATTTATACAGCTGGTTCTTAACCTAAAGGGTATAATTAACCTACTGTTTTTCTCATACAACATTGCTATGTGAAGCACTAGGTAGGTGCAAGGGTATAGTACACTTGACCAGGTATAGTGGTTCATGTTTCTTACCACTAGTTCCACTAGAAAACATTTAAATATACCATATTTAATGCTTCTATATATGTATATTAATCATTTAACCGTATAAAGCAAACTGCAATTATGAATGACAAGTAAAGATTTAATAATTACCCAATTAACCAGCCAAATAGGCACAAAAGAGTACTGACATTATTCAGCCAATACATTCTTGAACCCCTGTAATAAATCTGGTCCCAAACTATTGAGCTCCTGACATTATTTAGCCCCTGTATATTATTAAATTTTAGTTTTTCCTGCTGTGCTAAATAAGTATTTGCAATTGTTAAGGTTAATACCTGCGTCAAATTATTAAAATAAAAATTAAGAAATTATTAATCATTATAGTATTAAATCAAAGGGAAGAAACGATTTCAAAAAAAATCTGAATTTATGCAAATGAGCGGCACTACTTACGTTACGTCCATACCATAACAACTATTTAACCTGTAACATGGTGCTGCAGAAATAGGCGAAATACCTTAGCGGCTTTTAAATGCAACATTCTGCTTGTACTTAATAGTTAATACTAATTCACGTATTGCTAGGTTCTCACAACCCTAAAATTAGATTCTCTTTAGAATCGGAGTATTCAATCACTTTGAAGTAAAATAAACTGGTGCAATAGGTTGGGAGGGTGAGTGTGCTGTACCTGTACCACCCTTCATCATGCATCTCTTTCACCAGAATTTTACTAGAATTTATTTCTCTATTTTTTACAATTTGATATCTCATTTCTTCTAGTCTAAATGCCTAGATTATTTCAAATTTCGAGGCACTGTATGTATTTATAATAACTGTTGGCCTATTATCTGCACACAATCTATCTGAGCATATTTCCAGAAAATATGTACATAAAATTTATGAATTATTCAATTTTCTAATGTTGGATTCTGTATAGTGTATGCAGTCTATACTAAATCGCGTTGTATAGTGTACTCGTTATTAAATTTAAAAAGTGATCAGCAAAACCCATCGATTCTCAAGTTATGTTTAAAATTTCAAGAGTAATATTACACTGCGTCTAAGTAAGTCACACAAAAATTAAACGTACACATTGATACGGAACGCTTACATAACAAAAGCATTAGTAACCAAAGTTACGGCGTCAGATAAGTCTGATCAGACTAATAATTTGATGTTACATTATGTGCATAGTGGAAGTTTATGATCAGAATGCTTAATTTTATAAAACAAATTTTTTGAAATTTGTAAAACGATGTACATATGTATTGTCTGGATACAAAGTCGAGATAGTGGAAAAGGTTTTCCCGTCGATTAATAGTTCCCACCCATCGCATCCAAATTTCACTTGGTACGCTCCGCCCACCAATGGTAAGAACCACCTTCCCAGATATCTCGACTTTGTATCCAGAGAATAGCACAAACTTAATCTTTAGCACTGCATGCCGTGTAATAGAAAGTAGAGGAGTTTTTCTCCATGCATTTTATTACTGTTTCCTAAAGAAAATGATCGAGCAGGTCTGAATGGAAATCGAAGGCGATAATGATGACGACGTCATCTAGATCAAGATCCAGGCTAAGATCGAGGCAACAATAACAACAAAGCAAAGGGGGAGTCAGTGCCGTCGTTTTTACTTTGATGTTCGTCTCGAACATGTTTGGAGGGAAAACTCCAAAATGTATGAGTGACATCGGCCCTAAACAACGTAAAGTTGTGATTGTGAAAAGTGTAATTCAATTTTTCTGACAGTATCAAACTGAACTGAATACGGGTAGTACAATCTCTTGTAATGATTTACTTGGAAAATAAAAGCTCATAATTAATTATGCCGACAAAAACGTTTAAATTTACAAAACAAAATTTACTATTTATTCATAAAAGCCTACAGCCTATCCTATAAGCTTTCACAAATAAGGCTTCTTACTACAATATAAATACACAATTATTAAGAGGTCGTAGGTAATAGAGTAATAATGTGAAATCATTAATTTTGATTCAATTAGAATGTTTTTAAAAATTTATGAATGCGACGACGAGTACGCCATACTAATTAAATAATAATATTAAAACTATATTAATGCTTGCACATTGGTTATTTCATGCTGGCAATGTTTACACTCGAAATAATAGAGAGCCGAAACTTTAATTGAAGTTTGTAAAATCTTTTCCATGTTTAATTTTAGTCTTCGTAACAATTTTTTCTAGAAAATTTTATAAAGTATTCTTATGGTTTAATTTATCACTGAGAAATATTAAATAATTTTAATGTAAACTATTTTAATTTGGATTATACTATGTAGATGTTTAATCACGTGATTGAAATTCAAGCACCAGATTTTGCATTAAACGTAGGCTGCCATACTATTGACATTGACAGTTTTGACTGACTGATTGGCAGTGAATGATGACTTCACCTACGAATGAGTTTTTGAACCCAGGAGCAGGGACAACAATTCACGGTATTAGGTATTATTTTTCTAAAAAAGGTGATCCTTAGCATTCCTTACGGGGTGCAAAACCTCTAATTCCCATCTTCCCCAGCCACAGTACTTTCACACAGGCATTTGAATTCCACTAACGTTGGTTTCCAGCCTATTTTTATTAAAAACCACATTTGACATTGTTTTTCAGTCAGAACCGCCAAAATTTTCTCTGCTAGAAAAAAACTTGCCACTTCCGGGTATAATAGGAGTATTTACTCAAATATCAGATAGGAAAATACAGTGAAGTAAGCACTAAGATACGAGGCATGCAATTCTACAATAAAGTATATGTGAATTTAACACTGTAAAACCGTATAAACATTAAAATGCAAAAACAGTTAAAAGGACAAACAAATTGTATTTATGCTTTCAACATGTAACAACAAATATTTAATTGCACATGCAGAAAATAATTTGCATTTTTTTGAAGTTAAAAGTATTGTTCTTTGGATTTTAGTGACGATTTAAACATTACTCTTATCGTCCATGCCGTAATTTGGCGTTTCGCTGAGCAGGAAAATGTACACGTAGTATGAGTGTAAAATCAACACGAACAGTTAATACGAATGAAAAGTGAATACTGTTTTATTAAGCGCCTAATAAAATTAATTCATGTTTGGAAAATGTATAGCGCATATAATATAATGGTCGCTTTAGAGTATTACGTCATCTGCCTTTAAAAATATAACTACCCAAAACACAGCTTTTGTCGTTGCAGCGAGTTCTTATAAATAGCTTTGAGGTTGCTTAATAATTTTGACGAATAAATAGTCCTGCTATCAGATTAACATATTAAACAGCTGAAAGAGATTGTTGTTGATTGACTGTGAAATTAGACTAAATCAAAGATAATTCATTTGGTTTCAACAACTAACGAAATACGGAGCTTCGCTAACTATTACGTCCAATAATATAACAACAACATTACCTATTCTGTCGATACAAAGTATAGCGGGGTACGGCTGTCCAACTGTCCAAACAGTTTCATGTGCATTCAACTATGTGTACACGATTACGCAGCCCTACCCAGCTATCACGAATTTGTTTTCACAGAATACGTTAAACTGCTTTTGATTATAAATACTTGCAAGCTAATTTTCTATTAACTTTGAAATCACTTCTGGATTAATTACTATTAATTGAAAAATTCAGAAAAACTATTTTTATTATCAACTGCCTTTGTTGAGACTACTTTGAGTTAAATAGAATATTCTACTGACTTGAGTATCTATTTGAATATTTTACGTAAGAACTTAACTTGTATGACAGAGTAAACTAGCTTCAGTAGTGAAGCGCATGCCCCAGGACAAAAAATGTAATTTTAACTCTTAATTGCTTTCCTTTTCTTATAAATAGCATGAGCGGCATTATAGCATGACATGAACATTATTTTTCAAGCGTAAAAAGGAGATAAAATCATCGTAGTAGTGAAGTGTGTTAAAACTTGAAGACAGCTTTTACCTCAAAAATACTGCTTAAAAAAATTCATGGCATAAAAGAAGATGTTTTGATTTTTCAAACCTGTTATAAATAAAAATCGTGCTTTACAGCTATATTTTTGTATTTAAATTTGTAAAAGTTTAGTTATTTTATTTTTTCTATTTTTTGTGTTTTTTCTGCATTGTTTAAAGTATGTAATATTGTAAATTGTAAGTCTAGTGTCGGAAAGTAGACGTGTACAACGCTTAATGCTTTTCAAGATTTACGTAAACATTTTATGCAATATGTTACACTAAATTTGACTCGATGTTTAATAATGGAATAGGAAGCTAGTTACTTACAAACTCACAAATAAATGCCAACGGTTGGCTTTAAATTGTTTGTGTTGCCGTTGCCATTAGGAAAATCAGGAATTCTACTCACTTTATATTTTGCTGGTAAATTTAATATATCTTATTAATATATGAAAATCAAAAAGGTTTAAATAATTATTTTGATTCAATCAATAAATATTGTATTCACTTTAGCACGGGTGGTACATTAGTGCTTCAGTAAGATAAGCACCAATTATCACTAACGGTCTTATTTGTTTTTGGAGCGATGTTATTAATTTGTATTCAGTAGTTAGTACTTTATGAACATATTTATGTAGTCATTCATTAAGACATAATGTATAAAAGTCGCTTATACAATTTTTTACCAGTCAAACCTAAAAATTAAAAAATTCGCTTCTGTTCTTAAATGTTACGTGTTTCCTCTAAGCTCTAAATAGTAAAAACATTTTACTATTTAAATAACTAATTTGGACAAACATAATTATATGCGTCATGACCAAATATTATCCATTTTTGACATTTTACGCTTGTAGATGGTATAAAATCGCGTGGATTTATATTTAAATCACTTACCTATCATGTTGCTATTAAACAACCGTAAAATTTGTTTTAATTAAATCTGTCGCAATGACTGTTGTAAAAAATCCATATTTATGTCAATAAATATTCTGATATTATTTCAGAAAACTTGACAACTGGTACTAGTTTGAATTCGGCAAATATTTTAATTATAGAAAAGAGTTTTTTTTAGAAATGTAATGTTGCATCAAGAAAAATGTAAATGCACAGATAAATTGATCTTTTGGAGCAATTTATAAATTAGAAGTTTGATCTCAATGAAGAATGATGTAATATGTATTGAATGCTTCTTTTAATTATTTATTTAACCGTATAAATCAAACTGCAGTTCTGAATCACTGTTAAGCCCTTTTTTAAGATTCCAATTTAAATACAGTTTGAAACAATAGTTGCATCGTCACTAGCAATGAAAACTTTATTTAAGGAAGTAAATTGTAGTGACACTTAAAGACTTGTTTGATAAACTAAATCACCGAGAATCAAGAAAAAATATTGGCTGCAAAAAAAACTCTGTTGTAAAAACTTTTTTCACAGAAAGGTTAGAGTATTATCATTCAACTTTGGAGTTTAGTTTGAAGTAATATTACTGGACGATAAAGATTATTCAAACATAATTTTTCTAATATATTCAAAACTACAACTTATTGCTATTTCGTTAATAATAATTGTGGTTTTTTGACTGGAGGAACCAAAACAAAAGTGGCATTTATTTAAATTGCCATTTCTAATTACGTATATTTCACAACGTTATGATCAAATGTGTGTCACAGTTCTCTTCAATGTCTCTACAAAGCTTGAGTCTATTCTATGTAAGTCAAATAGATAGTTAGTGAAATACATAAACGTCTTTTAAATGCAAAGATTCCGTTTGTATTCAATACACAAGTTTTGTAAAATTGTCACAACTCATGCTACCGTTTGCACAATGTATAAAGAATTGGGGGCCTATCCAGAAATTCCTGAAACTAATGGCCACTAGAGCAGTCCGCTTCAAAATGCAAACTCGGATAATGTAATATTGTGATATTATTTCGTGGAAATACATTTTTAAATATTTTGACAGAACAAAAAATATCTGACTTAACTATTATATTGCAATTTGTGCATGCTAAACACTATAGCCCCAGAGATCCCGAAGTGTTTAAAATTACCAACAACAAAATTGGTAGCGCGTACATTATTTTGATGCCAGTTTCATATTAGTTAGAATGCACAAAAATTGACAGCTGTTAGCAAAATATAAGAGAACATTACCTTATCAAATATTTGTTTGAATCATCATCCAGTCCTGAATTTCAAAGTATCTTTACTATTCCAAATAATTATTAAATACTTTAAGTGCAATTTGTTTATGGTACTGGTGATTAGAAATTACTTATAGGATTATAATATTGGCAGACATGTTTGTTTGGTGTAGCAGTTGATCGCTGAGGTCATCCACTTGTGCAACTGCTAATATTTTAAATACGAAAGTGCAAATAGAAATAACCCTGACGCCACTCAAAAGTTACTTAAGCCTAATGCCAGGCATGCAAGTACAGGTCGGCCTGCCTTGTAGTTGGTTTAAGTGGGCGATTCAGTTCTATATTGTAGATGCTAAAACGACAAGGGGGAGTGCAATAATTTTATTTAAAGCAATTAATCTTTTACAGATGCTTAAATGAAACAAGTGTTAAATGTATTTTTTACTTTTGTCTGCTTTTATTTGATGTGTTATCCCTGACTATTGTGATACAATTAAAATCAATTCCATTTTTCCTGTTATTTAAACTGTAATAGTAAGACCGTAATGTTTTATTTAGTTGATACATAAAAGATAAAAATGTGTTAACCAACTGGTGTAAAACTAAGTTTAGCAATGAATTTTTGGTACCGTCATTAGTTGCTTCCGTAAAAGTTGCCCCCACATTACTAATTACTAGCCCCCACATTGCTCGCCCCTGCATTAGTCGCACCCGGGTATTAGTCACCCCCCCTCCCCCCGCACTTAACTCGCAACCGTGCATTACTCGCCCTCGTCATATTCGCCTCTATATCGATATCTATATCTCACAGGTTGTAAATACACGACGCGTTTTATTACATCTTACACAGTCTACGTACCATAAGAGGTACATAGCATTGGGGTTTTATCGTCTGTGCATAGTCGAGATCCAGCTTACACTCGCACTCTTTAAACGCTAGGTGTACAGTAAAGGTAGGTAGTGAGTGTATATGCTGACGTAAACAAGGAGTGCCAGTTGCTGTAATTAAAAACCACGCCACCCAAGCTGAACCCACCATAATCCCATAGGTAAGACCAATTCTGGAGACTCGCTTTGAGAACTCCGAGGACGACGGACGTGTCCTTCTCTGTCTGTCCTCGTGAGCAAATTTCAGAAAGTCTTTTTTCCAATTTGGTTTTTGACTTGAACATACCGTTCGCGAGTCTACCTAGCAGTTGTGGGTTTAGCGTGT
>JAQFZE010005077.1:0-10612 GCA_034695245.1 Dicyrtomina saundersi | reverse complement strand
ATCCCATATACCTCATACGCTACCGCTATATACCACTACACACACTTCTCGCCTCTGTTGTGTCAGTATACAACAGTTTGCAATATTTTGAAATTAGTTACCAACGTAACTACATTTTTAATAAAATATTGAGCGTGTGAGCTGTATTGTTTTACATATCTGGCAAGTTTAAAACACAAATGCATCGTGATAGTTTTGGTTTTATTTTTTCTACTTCAAAAGACATGCTACAAATTCAAAAAAACTTTTTACGCTATTCGTGAGCTAGTAACAACTATGGGCGTCAAAGGGTCCAAAAAATAAAAATATCCCAATGACGCAATGTATAAAGGACTTATGATTGCTGTGCTGCTACGAGTCGCTACAGAATCATTCTATTCTTTTAGAATAGAATAGGAATAAATATTTATCGATATAATCCAAGTTCCTACAACCGGACTCAACCAGTCACTGTAGATGACAAAATAGAAGGCTAGCGCGTTAATTCTTCTTGGTTTTTTCCCCATTAACTAAACCCCAATCTTTTCTCGACAGTACAGGAGTCCGATTCGTTATGCCCCTACAGTAAGTAGTGGTCACTAATGAGCACTAAAAAAGATTAGGTATTAATCAACTATCAAGTGGCATTTACCGTACAACACCGAGCCATATACGATAAGCAGTAGCCAAGGATTGAAGCTTGGATTAATACTGTACATTTCGTTACAGTCTGCAGTCCTAATCGCTCACCCAAGCACGCCTGCTTCTATGTTTTTTAATTCTTAATGCGTTATTCGACATTTCAAAATGTTTTCACGTGACAAAAACTGAAATTTTATTGCGAGATTGAGAATGCAAATTAAATAGACCAATTGGGATCTATGGTCACGTTTTTGCAATTGACCTATGACATCGACGCACATGGCTCACAAGAGAATTAATTAGTGATACTTTTGTCAACTACCATCGGTTTACCTAGATGAGAGACACATGATCATTAAATGAATTTACATCTATTTAAAACTGGGTAACCGACGTGACATTTAGATGCCCTTTGAAAAAGGATTTTTATTTCTTTAAACAAATATTTAACAGTTGCTATCGATTAACGTGAGCATTATTAAGCTAATACTATTGCGTTGGTTGTGTGTTGGACACAATGATTATAAAAATCTATTCGCACTGGTGTATTGTTGCCAACAGGTATATGCATTGCTCTTAAACGGCTCAGAAACATCACGCCAGTTGCCAGCAATGTATTACATTAAAAAAACGTGTGGAGTGAAAGGAGCTGGTTCAGCTAATGGTTGCATTTATATACTATGAATAAAATTAAGTATGGCATTTTAATAGTCATTCGCTTTTACACTAATTATTTGAAACATCAACACAAATTTTAATTTTAATTTTTTAAAATATCTGAAAAAAAAAGCAAGCAATCAGTCATTTTATTAGTGTTTTTATTTTTAATATGTGGATATTAAAGACATTTATTTTGTGCATTATTGTTCACAAAAGCATATTTTTTGAAAACAACTACATATATTACCTTTATTTCCCATTTGTTTACTAGCTGCATAGCGTATTTTGTGTAAACGTTGAGGTATTGAAGTGGTCAGAATTTAACATTTAAAATAGGACAAATTATTAAACGCATGCCCATATGACAAAAGATGAGCTATGTAATTGTTAACTTGTCTGTAGTTATGAAAAGTGTGCAAAAATTACAGACGTTAAAAGGCGGACAAATGCAACATAAGAGTGTGCACAAATTATATACACTTGATATACTTGACCGATTTAAACGAATAATATGTATATACAAGTGCTTTGAACAAACCTAATTTGAAAGTTTTGGCCTATACAACACATTCACAGGCAAATTTAAACATGTTTGTTACCAGCTATCTACATAATTTACTGAAATATTAATATTTTTGCAATACTAGACCAATTTAAGCGAGCCATAAATCATTTAAAAGTTAATCACTGGTAGCATTTAAATAACAAAATGTGCCTTTATCAAACCAAAATGTTTCTAGAAAATAGTCTTGTAATTTTTTGTATTTTTATTAAACTGTGCAGTATGGGCTACAATAAAATAGAAACAGTGTCTGCTTATTTTAAAAGAGCTTTTAAAAATACATCACTCTACAATTTCTTGACCTTTTTTGAAAACTGCAATTATGTTTTTCAAAACTATTTAAAAACTTATAACGGTCGTGCTTGCACACCATGTTCATTACCTTTGCCTGATTGTTACTGTCTTAATAATATAATGTAAGTAAGTTTAATGAGTGACCGGTTAATATCTTTAGTTAACACAATATTTAAAGTTTCGGTGGGAAATTTAAAAATTTGTATTTTGAATTTTTTGTTGTATTACAAAAACTGATTGTAAAAAAATATTACGCAGCTTTTTTATATTCAAACCTTTTGCTTAGTAGTTTCGCTGTTCGGGCTGCTATTCTTTCTGTTCAATTACTTTGCATACTGCATTACTTTTCGCATATTACAGCTCAAAATAATAAAATAAATATATTAACCATGCATAGATAAAAAAATTTCTGCTGCTTTTTAAAATTTGTTCAAGTGAACAAAAATAAGTTGCTTAATTAGGCATTAATAACCTTGCAGTTGCATGGAACTATTTACACAAACCAAGAATTTGGAAAACCAAGTCTATTTGAAATTAGGTTTTGTGAACTTCATAGTCTCATGGCGCTTAGTAGTCTCTTTAGTGCAGTAATCTGGCTGATACATAACAGCTCTGTCTTGTGCATTAAGCTAAAAATGGACAATACAATTAAGAACATTTTTTTAAAAATTATTACAGTTGTCGCAGCAAGTAAATTTAAATATTGTTTAATTTTTAAAGCTCCCTAATAATTGTAAATATAATTGCGCGAAATTCAAACTTGCATTGTGTTACCTGCACTGCGCCACAGCGACACTCGTTTTTTTTCTCGGCAGCTTGGACATCGGCAGTACTGTCGCGACTTCCATTTGTATTATCCTCCGGCTCTGTTACGTCTAGTATCGGACCCGGACCTGGTAGGGTAAATACAGCTGGTTGCTCCTGGGTTTCATTATTTCTGTTTTTTTCTGAATTTTCTTTGTCCATACCAAGGATTCCAGTATTCATGTTGCTTGATAGTTTTATATTTGGAGCTGCCCTTGGTGGAACCATCGGAGCATCAACACGCACTGGCGCGTGAGACTGTTGTAGTTGTGTTGGAGTAACAGCAACTTGGGACCCAGTAACTGAAAATTCTGGGTCCAAAGAGTTTGGTAAGAATGTTGTCATCTCCAAATCTCCGCGCGCAGGACGTGAGTTAAATGTTTGACCCCAAAACGGGCTTTGCACATGACGTGGTCCATCTAAAAGCATATCTCTGTCACTTCTAGCATCCGAAGCGCCAAACATTTGAGCTCTGTCATTGTGAACGTAGGAGTTTCCTACGAGGCGGTGACGGTTTCGGTAGCGATTAACAAGCCATCCAATCCCAAAAACAGCTGCAGTGACCCCCACAGCCCCAGCAACGAACCCAGCTGTATTTCAAGTAAAAAAAAATGCGATTTTAACCTAATTATCAAAGTGTATGTGATAAGGTCAGTCGAAGTTTATTTGCAAATTGATTCTTAAATCGTATATTTTAAATTAATTTGCAAAACTCAAGCCTTGTAAGAGTGCCGATATTTATCTTACCTGTCGAAGCTGTAAAAATCGGAGCATCTGGGATGACATCTCGAACACAGCCTCCAATTTTGTCAATAAGTATTGTGTAATTGACACCCTCCCTTTTGAATAACAAGTTAATAGTGCATTAATTCACTACATAATATAATGTTATTAGATTAAATCCCTCTCAAACAAAATACCAAGCTAGTTTATACATCGATAGGAAATAATTGTCGAACAATGTCATGGAAACAACCCTCAGTGCCATTGATTAATGTCACCTTTAAGAAAAAATATAATTCAAGTTATGAATATTTTTATTTTTACGAGGTTTTCACTTAAGTCACACACATCAATACAAAAATTAAATTTCAATTATTAAACAAGTACAAACAAAGGAACTTATGTATAGTTACAGAAAAAATCCAAACTAGTAATAATAAAATATGTTAACCCAATAGCAGCCTTCATCCTTCACACAGACGTTACAGCTCCCTCGTATGTTGCAGTGATTCATTGTAAATTTTTTGAAGTATTGCAGCACGGTTTGTGCGTAGAATACGAAAATTAGAGAAAAGCTAGATAAATTTAAAATTTAAAAATAACAAAGGAGCTAATAGACAACTCAAAAGTCCAATGAAGACTGGCGACTTCCTCGACAATCCAAATATAAATGAAAATGTAGGTAGGTACTGATGTCAAAAGGGGCTATTTTTATCATACAATGATTTCATAATGAGTCATATTTGAGACTGTAAATAAATTTAATATGTAGGTGAATCAGTATATATTTAGTGGTCGTATACTTTTAAATTGTAAGCAGGTATATTTTTGATGTGTTTAAGTACAATTGTTCTGTGTCAGCATAAAATTAAAGGAGTCTGTTGGTCATTTAGGCTAGTGTCATTTAAAAGTCAATATCTTGGTACGAGTCATAAGTCCAACGCGGGCACAATTTAATTCACTCTTATCATCGTGTTAAGATAAATAGTATTTACGCATTAAAATATTCACTGCTGGGAGGTATGAGTATTTTAGTTCTTTGGAAGTTGAAATAAGAGCGGAGAAATTATGCGAGTGAGATCTCTAAACCTCGGCTATACATAATATTTTTATACCCACGCAAATGCAAAGTAACATCTATCATTTTCAATGTGGCTAACATGTAAGTAAAATTAATACTGTATGGAATCGATCACCAAATTAATATTTTCTGCTCGTGGCTGAGATGCTTGACTTGGTGTGGTAATTAACTATAACACGAATCTTGTTTCTGCTACAGTGCGTAGGATTTAGCTTGTGTAAAATCAAACTGTTTACATTTGCTGCGTGACTAATAGCAGTAATTTACGTTAGTGCGTAATCAATAGCTTTGATTATCTTATTGTCATTTTCCGCATCGCCAGCACTTTCAACGACTGTGGTCTCTTTATGAGCTTGTTGATTTGATTTGATTATCATTATGTATGTGAAGAACCAAAATGACCCATATCCAAATTATGCTAAAGTCAAAATAAGCTATGTCATAAAAACAAAATGAGAAAAATGCTTAAAAATGTTAAATTAAGAGTTTTTGAAAAGTGCAAAATGTTTTATTTAGATGCTTTTTGAAAAGTGTAAAATGTTCTATTTAATTGTATTAATACACAGTTCATTATTTTTGTGGATAGTGGATATTGTTTTTAGCTAAAAACGGATGTGGGTTATTTTGGTTCTTCACAGACGATTTGCTGTACGTTTGTCAAAAATATTCAAATATCAAGCTCTTATTTTATACTGTAGCATGAATATACTGTTAATTGTTTGTGAAAACAAACTCATTTAATTGCTCTCCAAGATTGATTTTTTTGTCAGGGTATTAATAGTTTTATTTCAAGGTTTAATTGCTTGTTTATATCGTTATACTGATTTTATTCAACCAGATGACAAATCTTTGACTTTTTAAAAGTATATTAAGATCATTAGAATTTAATTATTGGAGCCTAATAAAATTGTATTTAAAGTAGGCATATTTTGAAGATATCACTTTTTGCATTTTTACTACTTTAACGCCTACAAAAGTATTTTACGCAATAAAGTACAGGTTTGCATACGTTTAATTTGAATTTAAAAAATATAATTAACTTTGAATGTTTTTAAAATGGGTATTATTACATTTAATTAAATGACAACATTTAAATAGATTGCACCACGATACACATAATAATTAAAAAACATAACTACCGTGAAGCCTATAATAGAAGCCCTATGTTAAATGCCTTTACTCTGTGCTTTATTGTCATTAATTAAATATCTGAAATACAAATTGTATAAATGAATTTTTAATTTATCTCGTCTAGTTTATACATGACCATTGGCGCTTACAATCCCATCGTGATAATTTTTTTAATAATTACACAGCAAAATCGGAGATTTTTTTCATAATCGTACAAAATAGAACATTTAAATACTACAAAAATATTACGAATTGTATGACTTAATAGAATATTTATATGATTTATTTAACTGCAGAAATTAAATTTTAATTAAAACTGAAACGTATGTACAACTTTATTACGTATCAAAAGTTTATATAGCATCGATGTAGGGTATTTTTACTGACTTCTCTGTAAAAACAGATTTTAGCATTTCATCACAATTAAAAAATTTGACGTTGACAGATTAAACTATTTAAAGTTGCAGCGTCCTTATTTGCCATTGTGTGGCTTCAGAGAAATTGTATTCAATAATTATACAAACAACATATGATGCGACATTCGGGTTTTTGACCGGTCCAGTGTCACGTTTGCAAGCGAGCTTTTAAAAGGGGATCTGCCCTGGCTGGTCACATGTCATTCACTTTGTCCAACCGTCGTCGACCCAATCCAGTTCTGTTCTACGTTAAAGTTATCTATGTTCTCCGACTTCACCTACATATATGCTTAAGAACCCAAAATCCGGAACCGGATCCAAATCCAGTTCCAGTATCATTCCGGAGCCGGTCTCCGTTCTAACACCTAGCCTTGTATAACTAACTTTTTTTCCACCCATTCTTTTTCGTTTTGGTTTCTGGTACTTTCCACAGACTCAGAAGGATCAACCGTCTTCAACAGGTAACTTGTATTAGTTGTATACTCCTACATATGCTCCATCAAACACGGCATCCATTCTATCACGTATATAAAAATATAAGCATATTAACCACATACAAGTTAATTTGTAATGCAATCAATATCGATTAAACATAAAAATACCGAGGATAATCGTATTTGCTCAATAATATGACATTTAACTCCCGTGAAATTATTTTATACATTCAAGGGAATGTCCTGTTTTGTAAGTACATTAGCAGCTACTTCATTTTCCAGTAAGGCTTTTTAGTTTTAGGCGAAAGATATGAAGGGTGCAAAATGTTCTATCTAAAATTCAAATGAATTTCGCAGTTTATTTTTATAGCAAAGGCCTCCTGGGCGGGATGCACAGTGTCACACAATGCACAGAGCCGGAAAATGCGGCCAGCGCAGGTAGCCTCCGCTGCTTGAATTTTCTCAAAACATGTAAATGGAACATTTTGCAGTTTTCAAAAATGTGTAAAAAGATTTTAAAGACTTTTCAGAAACATGCAAAATAAAAAGTTTTGTACTTTTTAAAAACATAGAAATTAAACAATTTGCACTTTTCTCAAACCATCTAAATAGAACATTTTGCCCTTTTCAGAATCAAGTAAATAGAACTTTTCGCAACTTTTTTAAAACATGCGAATACAACATTTTGCTTTAACAAAGAAAAGAAAATCTGAATGGTGGTTTTTGTATAAAAACTAATTCCTGCCTATAGAAGCAATTACTTTGTCCAGCCCTGAAAATGGAAATGATGTAGATAGTGCCTTTTGAAATGATGAAACAGATTTCGATTTGGGAGGCATAGTGAAGTAGTGGAGGGCTGACGGAGTGCATGGTTATTTTATTAGTGGATATTTCATTAAGGATTTTATAAGCGAGACGAAAGAGGTTCGGATTTAATGAAGCTTCTCTCTCCTTTTTGATTCCTTGTCGGCATTTTTTTTATTTCTATTATTTCCAGTTTCCAGCCCGGCCGCGTCTCCGAGGCCAACACCGACGCCAAAAGCGACAGCGATGCATACGGAAACACTTTGATTTTACATGATACATGTAATTGAATAGAAAAAAGATTTATTTTCGAAAATTAACTAGAACCGTGTTGGATCACGCAACAATAATCCTGTTGAACGATTTTTGGTGATTAAAAAACAGCAACAAAAACTGGATACGAACCCACACCCTTAGGAATACCCAACTGGCTCCTTAACCACCAGACTGACACTTATTAATGATGGATTACTAATTTAGCATACACATACAGTGATATAAATGCTTCAACAGGTTTACTGTAGATTTAAACAGGTCTGGTGTTGGGTTTTGTAACAACAGCCTTGTTGCATGTGGGTAACAGTTTTTCTCACCCTCAAAAATTTTTAAATTTACTACTAAACCTGTTAAAGTTGACAGCTTAACCTGTTGCCACGGCCTAACCACATTCGTGTCAAGACCTTTTTTAAGCGTGGAGTGTTTGATGGATTTAGGACTGTGGACTATGGACACATTTCAATTCCAGCCTAAATTGGATATAGATCATTTTGATTCTTTAAAAACGGCACAGAACTTACTTGCATATTATCGTTGACAATTCCAACATTAGACTCTAGCTCGAGTACTGAACTAAGTTTTGGAAAATTGACACACCACTGACTGTTTGCAAAAGTGGTACAAAGTCTTAGTCAGACTTGTTTGGGCTGTGTATTTAATATATTTTTAGAAATCGTAAAACTAATTTCCATGTAAATATGCTGGTTTGAAAGTACCAAAACAAAATGCAAGAACCACATAAGACAACTTGTTTTGTACACTAAATTTAGGCCTAAAAAGTAACACAAACGATAACGACATAAACAAACGAGAAATTAAGGTTTTAAAAATGTTTTTGAATTTTGCAGGATAGTATTTAATTAAAATTAAACGTTTTAGCAATTATTGCTTTTAAAAGCCTTAAAAACCAAGATTTATTTAAGTTATGTTCCTGCAAACAGCGAAAGTGTTCAAATTAATTTTTTTATTAGACTAAATCCGCATTATTGATTGATTTACCTGCACTATTTAGTCGGTAAATAAGAAACCAGCTACATACAGAGAGATTATTATTACAAAGACACCTGGAAATGCTTTTCTATTATTAAATCAAACAAATAAATAAAAAAATGCTAATTTTGATGGTTTTTTAAATACAAGAGGCAAACAAAAACTTAACTAGCACTATTGCGCGTAAAGGTGATCAACCCCAAAAGGTGATCAGTGGCAGCCGTTTAAGCAGTACAGTTTATAATAATCTAAGTATCTAATACTTGTACAGCTTAGGATCTCAACTATATTTGCTCCGATTTCAGCTTTCTCGTTCAAAAACTCTGGCTATGTAAAATCATAAAAGATAATAGCGCTTTTTTGAATTTTTTTATGCCGATCACATTTGGGACACAATTTAATTTTTCCAAAACCTTTCAATTTATTTAAGGTAACTCATTACAGTGGGGGCATTTTGGCCGATGTAAGATTTACCGCCATTTGTTTGTAGAATTAACTGGATCTCTTGCAACTTTCAATTTTCAAAACTGAGTATGTTTTGCAAATACAGTATTAAAAGCAAAGTAATAATAACAGCTTTTTGTTTAGCGTACGTTGCATTAGTAAAAAAATACGGATACTTGAAGTTTTGAAAACATATACCTGATCACATTTACGTGCATTAGTACTACATAAATTGAAACAAAATTAAATGTGAGCACACAGACATAAAATTTCTGAGCCGTTTAAGAGCAATGCATATTGGCACATCTTGGTCCATTACGCTAAGTCGGTGTATCTTGTATACAGACTACGAGGAACGAATTTCCATTTTACCTATCCCCGTCCCCTCCTCCACAGTAAAAAAGTCTCATTCCCTAGGCCCATACAATGAGTAGTGGTAAATAAGAAGCACCAAAGAAGATTGAGTGTCAATGAACTATCCAGTGACGTTTACCGTACAACACCGAGCCGTAATCGATTAGCAGTAGCCAAGAATCGAAGCTTGGATTAAGACTGTACATTTCGTTACAGTCTGCAGTCCTAACCGCTCACCCGAACACGCCTGCTTAAACTTCTTCAAATAACTTTTAAACGTTTACAAAAGCGTCCGCGCAGTGCTGTATAGCTTTTTGTCAACATCAAGAAACACGTTTTACGCAGTCAGCAATTCAATAAAGCAACTCTTAATATTTGTTTATCTTTTTGTAATCTCAAACAACACAGCCGTTTAAATAACATAAGCATTTATACATACTTTTATTCCTAGGTAGATACATTGTGTGCTTTCTTTTCATAATATTGTCCCCATAAGAAATCTCATTTTACATTACGCGCCTACAACAGTGTGGGGGTACTATTTATTTAAGTGGTTTAAAGATGCTGAGCTTACTTATCTATTAAATAGTTATGTCTGTTAGTCTGTCTGTCTATCGATCTGTTTTTCTGTTGGTAATGCTCAACGGGTCACAGTTGTTAATTAATATTTATTTTAAATAGTATTTGTCTGTAATACCCTTTCCTGCTCATTGTATCAATTTCAAAAATTTAATCCATTTTCACTTTTAAAAAAACTAAATATTATTATTATTAAACAAAACATTAACTAGTACTAGTGCGCGTAAAGGTGATCACTCCCAAAGAGTGATCAGTGGCCGCCATTTAGGCAGTGCGATTCATAATAACTTAGGTAACTAATATTCGTACAGCTTAGGGTCTCATTTACCTTATATGGATTTCAGCTTTTTTCCTTAAAAACTGTAGCTATGTCAAATCATAAAAGATTTTATTACTTTTTTGAATTTTTTTATGCCGATCACATTTAGGACACTATTTT
>JAQFZE010005076.1:0-10612 GCA_034695245.1 Dicyrtomina saundersi | reverse complement strand
CTATTTACATGTTTTTGAAAAGTGTAAAATGTCCTATTTACATGTTTTTGAAAAGTGTAAAATGTTCTATTTACATAGTTTTTAAAAGTGCAAAATGTTCTATTTACATGTTTTTGAAAAGTGTGAAATGTCCTATTTACATGTTTTTGAAAAGCGTAAAATGTTCTATGTACATGTTTTTTGAAAAGTGCAAAATGCTCAATTTACATGCATTTTGAAAAGTGTAAAATATTCTATTTACTTGTTTTTTGAAAAATCCACAAGGTTCTATTTACATGGTTTCATGAACATGTAATTTTAATTTTTTCTGTAGATAGTGTATTTTGTTTTTGACTAAAAATGGATATGGGCCATTTTGGTTCTTCGCAGACGATATGATTCCTTCTCTTCTACTACTCTATTTTGCTGCTTCGATGCAGTTTTTTAATATGTATTTATTCCATACTATACTATGTATGTATTATTGACATGGAATTTATTCAGTTTTGTTGTATATGTAATTATTGCCTATCTGCACACTGCACTGCAAACTGCAACAACCCCAAGCTGCTTCATAATCACCTGTAGTACTACACGGAAAAAATCTCTGGCTAAAATTATGCACCACGTGCATTTTACCTTTTATGACAGGGAGCATCAAATAAACATTTGTAGGTATTCATAATATTTAATTTGAACTGAACGAAATGGAATTATGGAGCAATAAGCGTTACTAACAACAAGTGTGTGTAGGTACATATTTGCATATTTTATTTATTGTTGTGCTTTGCAGAAAATTGGAGCGTTATCGTAATGAGTGTCTTCCATTTAAAGCTCATATTGTTTGTGCATAGAACGGGGTAAATCATCCTATTCTGATTTTTTCTAATCTCTCTATTAATATTTTGCAATCAGCCAACGTTAAAAGCAAACGTTTGTCATGTGTGAATAATTATTGACTTATTGAGATGAGTCTCCTCGTACCCCCATAATGTCTCGATCTGTGCAGTTTTGTAGACCTCCCTATACTTATACATGGAATCCTTACATACGGCTCACATGCATATTGCATACAAACGATAACTGTGTAAGTAAGTGCAAGTTCATACTTTGTCTCTTGAATTTAAATCCTAGCGTTGGATTTGGTTTTGGTTTAGAATTGGAATTTGCTAGTTTGGATTTCATTTCGGACCATAGTACTTTGAGCACCCTGTCTAAAAGTATTTCTATTTGTGTCCAAGTATCTACTCACATTGATTATCTATCGATCCGTACTCAATTTATTATTGATAAGTCATTCATCCTCTCCCCCTCCTACTCCCACATTCTACAAGTCTAAGTACACTCTATATTATTCCTCTTCCGCAACATGTAATTTCATAAATCAGCCGATGGTTTGTTGCCATTAGACATTAGGACAGGAGGACTCTGTGAGTTTTCAAAGTTTATCACCGAGAAATAATTGAACCTGTAGAATCCTACAACTTCCTTCGAAACCCGAACGCAACGTCTTGGCTGTCACCTTTATAGGTGAGCGGTCTGAGCTCCGATGAGGGGAACTCCTATATTTAATTCGGACAAGTAAACTAAAAGTGTTAAGTGTTTGTTTATATAGTTGGCCACGACTGAATAGTTTTGTAACTTAACTTACAATTATAGTAATGGAATTAAATTATTTCCAAATATTGAAGGAGGGAAATTTTCATATTTTTATATTTAATCCTCGTTTTTTTACATAGTGTTTTTTACATAGTGTCTGCTTTTTATAAATCGGCTGTAGTTTAAGTTTAGTATTAAAAAAAGTGTACATAATCTAAAGTGAATAGAAAAATAGTGGCGAAAAGTGTGTTCGAAAATAATAAGTCGTATGTTTAATTTAATTTGAAAACTTTTGTTAAACTTTGTCCTGTGTATACAGTAAAACTGAAAGTTATATAGTTGTTAGTTTAGTGCAGTGTACATATACATAAATAGTTGGTTGAAGTGTTGAAGAAAAATTGCGGAAGTGTGGAAGGGAATGAATGGTAGAGCAATGGGAGCGGGATCATCGACGAAGGGTCGTCTAGACATGGTGTGTCTGCTGACTCAACAGATGAGTGTGAGAGAGCTCGAATCTGTTATTAAACACTGTAATCGTCTCATCATTCAGCTCGTCAAGTAAATATTAAATATTATATTAGTAAATGTTATATATTTCTGTATTTTTATTTTGCTATTTTGTACAGCCTATATATATATAATATATATGCTCACTAGTCACGAAAGATCATATAGTGATTTAAAATGATAGAATCGTTAAAGAACTTTTAAATATTTATTTAACAAATAATGTAAAACTACTAATGTATATACTTACAGTGCTGATGGAAATATAATAATGGGAGCGAGTAATGCTGACGACAAGAGCCTATAAATAAACTATAAAGTTTGAGGATTAAGTATTCCGTGTGATATTATGAGGGATGTGCTTGTTTTAAATGGAATTGAGCTTAAAAGTTAAATCGACCGTAGAGGGTTAATTACATTTATCTGATAAGACGACCGAGTTAGGCCGCTTTTTAAATAGCAACAATTAATAGAGGAAGAAGATGGTTCTATATTTTTCATGTCAGTGTCAAATTCGCAGTAAAATTTTAATTGGTATCTACATATAATCGATAATCCCATTGAATTACGAAAGCATGGAAATATTTTGACAACATGTTTGCGTCACTATAACTTAGCCCATACAGCAAGTTTCGTTCACGTCGGTAGTTCTTATGTATCGTCATCGTCATTTTCAGATTACAAATTAACATGTTGTGATTTGTAATATTGTTAGTAATAGTAGTTAATAGACGGGTTGCTTAATTACTGAGCAAAATACTTTACAAACATTGTTTTCTGTGAATTCGAATTCGAAGTCGTCTCCTCACGTTTGCTTAAATCTGTGAAATACAAAACAGTAACAGCCGCATGTGCTGTAATGGCGCCAAGCAAAAGCTGTGAGAGAGATTATTTGCAGTTTGCAAGTACTATAAGTTCCATTATGCCATGTGCGGGCAGTGCGACGTTTACTTTTACTTTCTCCCCTGATTATTAAACTCCCATTTTTTGTTCACATTATAAGCTTAGAATAATAATTATCAAAGGATAATTAATTAATTGCTTTAATTTTCAGCTATCAGTTAATAAGGGGTTCCACCATTTTTATTTTTTGATTGCTAAAACGAAAACGATATAGTAAGATGTGCATAGAATAGAAAAGATACGCACGGTTTCACAAAAATAGTTCATCATGATGGAGATTTTGGAAACAAATTTCATTTACAAATTATACAACGCTATCCTGGTTTTCATCGAATTCCTGT
The DNA here is from genome assembly GCA_034695245.1 of Dicyrtomina saundersi. Lineage (NCBI taxonomy): Eukaryota > Metazoa > Arthropoda > Collembola > Symphypleona > Dicyrtomidae > Dicyrtomina > Dicyrtomina saundersi. The sequence goes on along the minus strand of JAQFZE010005076.1, from coordinate 7,283 downwards.
TGTAAGTTGAACGGAAAAGTAGATAGTTAGTAGTCAGGTTGTCTTCATTTTATTTGTAGCACATATTCATCACGATTATAAGGTCGTCAGTTGACTAAAAATATTTAAATATTTCCACTAATCATAAGCAAGTCAGTTACTTAATAGTAGCTACTGTGACACATTAGTTTTAGTTGCTCCTACTACCATTGATTTGAAACTAATTTTGTAAGTTAACTCACTTGCTTGGAAATGTTGCTGTTTATTAAATACGCCGTTGTAGTTTACTCCCGTCGTCGGTTTTATTTCCTCATTATTATATTTTCACGCAGGAAAGGGATCAATGTGTCAATGTGAATTGATTGTTTTTGTATTTTGAATTAGTTTAACAGTTTATGTATATGACATTATATAACTGAAACAGAAATAGGAAGAAGAATGTGTATGAAACTCTTAAATCCTACGTTAAGAATAATTCGTCTGTCTCGTCGTCAGCGACAGCCCCAAAACGGAGACAAGATCGCGATCGCCATTACCTTGAAATTGAGGATGAGGAACTCCATGAATTCCTGGACAGTCGTTACAGACAGGGAATGTCAAGGCTAAAACCTAAACCAAGATCAGAAAGTCTTCCAGCTCAGCTGCAAATTCGGCGTGACACGACAGGTCAAGACCAAGATCCGTGCGAGTATCCAAGCGAGCATCCTTGTCACGGTTGTCAATACTATGAAATTATACTTATGTCTAAGCACTTGTAGGTTAAGATTATCACACATGGCCTTTTGCAAGGCGCTATATTGTCTAGGCATCATTAAATCATTACACTCTATTCCACTGACCATGTAATACATTTATCCAGGCTAGAGGTGTCACAGATTATCCTTACACTTAACTACTTAAAGGCAGTCGCTGATACTACGGCTGTGATGCTAGATGATGAGTTCTCTGTCTTTGTTGAGAGCAGGAGTTTTAAAACATTGTATTTTTACTTGTGTGGTTAGTTAATTTTCTGTATATTTTTCCTTTCAATTCTGATTAGATTCGCCCTACAACGAAAATCCAGAAGACGCTCTCTCAAATTTTAATAGGAAATGGAGTTTAACAAGTGGTTTAAGTCACAGCAGGCGGAAATCAGTGGTTCGTACATGTAATTATTAGTATTGGACAGAATTAAATTATGCTTTTAAAATATGTTTGCTAAGCTCAATTCTGATTGCTGTCGATCGCTTTTGTTTTATTTGACACCGGGGCCATGATGAATTATATAGGAGCCAGAAGAACAAATAAATCAGCTGCAGAGCCTAGATGATTACCATTTGCTGAAAGTGGTGGGGAAAGGGGCATTTGGAAAGGTGTTGTTGGTGCAGTGTAGAACATCCGGACAGTTCCATGCTATGAAGGTCCTCGAGAAAAAAATGATTCTCCAGACTAATAATATGAAAGGGGTTCTAAACGAAAAGAGAATTCTTCAGTGTATTCAGTTTCCATTTCTTGTTCAGTTGCATCACCATTTTAAGGTAATTTTAATATTTTTTAAATGAAGAATTATTTAATTACTGCTAACATTCGGTACTTTAGTACGAACTCCCAGATATTCTTTTTTCCAAGCATTGCATTTGAATAGTTGATTAATTCGTTTATTCCTTGAACATTTTTAATTTGGAAACTAAAACGTGTTATGGCAGGATGCTATGAACTTGTACATGTTGATGGAATTTGTGGGTGGCGGAGATCTATTTTTTCATCTGAGGCGAAAGCTTCATTTCACGTAAGATATTACAATACATTTATTACAATGGATCATATTTATATTCTCAAATGCTTGCTGATTCTATTGCAAATTACAAACAATTTGTCTGTGTTTGCTTCATAGAGAGAGGGAGTCACAGTTTTATGGCGGCCAAATCGTTTTAGCAATTGAGTACCTTCATTCGCTTGGTATTGTATTCAGGGATCTGAAGCCGGAGAATATTCTGATCAATTATGATGGCTATATTAAGGTGAGTAGAAAGTATTGGCCTTGATCGGCATCACATCAGTAACATTAGTTAAATGCATTTTCACATTATTTTATTTATCGATGTATTATTTATCTTTCCCTTGCGATTCTTATCAATAATATATTATTCCATTTTCGAATTTGAAAGTCATTTAAAAACATAATGTATGCATATGTACATAGTTGACAGATTTTGGACTTGCCAAGCGGCTATCAGGTTTAGGACGAACAAAAACAATGCTAGGCACAGCTGAATATTTAGCTCCTGAAATATTTCTCCAAAAGCCTTATGGGAAAAGTGTGGATTGGTGGGCTGTGGGCATTCTACTTTTTGAAATGGTCCATGGCAGATCACCATTTAGATCCAGTTCAGACGCGGAAACATTTGAGAAAATAATCAGTGGAAAAGTCAAGTTTGGACAGACGTCGACAAACTTCAGGAACCTTGTCAGTCATTTACTCCAGGTTAGATTACAGATTTTAAATATCTGTGTATAATAAAATAATCAAAATCAATCAATCAAACGCTGTTCAAATAATCGTAAGAAATAACGAAGCACATATGACTTGATTTAATTTGAAATGCCAACTTGCCAGGAGGACCCTTCCAAAAGGTTTGGGGCAGAGTCAGCGGATGATATCAGAAATCACCCTTGGTTTGAACCTATAAATTGGAAAATGCTTCTCGAAAAAAGGGTAACTAGTAACATCACAATATTACTTTCCCCACACTTCTGACACTCACAACAATCTGCTATCTTACTGATTTTTCTAAATTGTCGTTGATGTCATTATGTTTTTACATGTAACCTATTCCCTACAGCTCGAAGCTCCTTACATTCCCAGACTCAGACACCGAGGAGATACCCGATTCTTTGACAAATATCCCGACGACTTCACTGAACTTCGTCATGTTCCTACACAAGCTCACGGTGTTTATAAAGATTGTTTTGTTGATTTTTAATGTTTATGATTTTTTAATTTATCTTTGTGTAGGGATTCCTTATTCCTCCAAAAAAATTAAAGTTTCGGATTTGTTTTGATTGTACGTATATGCACAATATTTTTAAATATAATTTCTTATTGAATAAACTATTCTATAGTCGTAATAGGCAATGTAATACGCAAACCCTAATATTTGCGTATGTGTACAGCTATACGCACGGTTGTAGAAATTAGTTAGCTTTAACTGCAGTTTGCTGTACTAAACTGTTCCACATGAGATGTGATTGAGTCGATACTCTCCAGGATTTGTCTATTAATTAGACTAGGTAATAATCATGTCAAGTGGACTTTTGCTTCTTGCCCTTGCCGAAAAGTTAATGTTCAGGCGCCAAGACAGTAAGTGAAGTCTTTACTAACAACCCTAAAAGCCAAGACTTCCACCATTAAATCGTTCGAAAACAATAAAAAATAATTTCTTTCACAATTCACAATGTTATTAGTTACATAAATATGTAATATCATTTATTCCTTTTGCAGAAATAGTTTATACTTCCAACAATGGACACGGAGTCTGGAATAGGATATTTTTTAACAGTTATATAATAGTGAAGTAAGATGTAATCTAAACAATTTACAATATATTATCAGAATATTATATATTTACTTATACATAGAATAAACGTATCATAATCATTATATAGGATTTAGAAGGCATGTCCTTTAAATATACATAGTAAATTAAACAAAAGTTTGGACTCGGGTTCAGTTCATCACTTCAGTTCAGTTCGTCGTCCACTACTTAATTTGTTTGTTTTGACAAAAAATGATTAATCTAAAAAATAATATATATTATGTATTATACATGAGTGGTACTTGGTAAATGCACAACTGACATCGTGCCGCAGTAAGAAATCGAAACTTTTGTAATTAGTATGGCATGATAATCCTTGATATATCGAAAATAATCGAAATCGATTGAATAATGGCAACGTTATTTGTATAGGAAACAGCAAGGGAAGTTAATTTAACTAGCTAGCAGCATTAAACGTAATAATTAGTACTAATATTGGGTCATGGAAATAGGACTAACAAAATTAGCAACAGTATAGTCTAATTCATAGCTAATGAAGCTGTCAAAATATAGAATACTTGAATAAATCTAATAATACAACAAATTAATAAATTCTCATATCGAAGTTGAAGAAAACCTTGAGAAATACAATGCATGGCTCCAACTAATAAAGCCCCTCATATTGGGGAAAAGGTAAGAGGAAGACTGCTATTAGAGGATTCAGAAAATTCATACTGGAAGAAAAATCTTAATACAAAATTTATGTACGCATGTTTTTTTATTTATGATATGATAATAAGAAATCATATTTCTCTGTTATTATCAGAAAGTATGCTGAGAAAGGAGATGAAGTTTAAATTCCGTTTCGTTACTAAATGAAGCTGCGCAATGTGCACAAGCTATAGAGTTGACGAGGTCTTGAACATCATCGTTGAAACTAACATGATCTTCAAATGGAAAATAGCCATTGCTTTGATCATGAGCTCTGGAATTATGTAGACCATTTGAAGAGCCTTCGTAGTCCATCGACTCCATGGGAATATTTACAATGAGACCATGATTATTCTTCATATGCCGCAGAAGATTTGGTCGTTGAAGAAAGACTTTGTCACAGAAATTACATGGAAACTCCATTGTCATGGTATCAGATGATCCATGAATTCGTCGAATATGATCTTGAAGAGCATCTTTCCGGGGGAATTCCTTGCCGCATCTCAGACAAGGAAAAGCTTTTTCACCCGTATGGAGCACAATATGCTTCGTCAAGTGTTCCTTTCTCTTGAATGCTTTCGGACAAAAGTCACATTTGAATCTGCGAACGTCGGAATGAGTTGTTGACTGGTGTTCATGAAGTAGAGTCAAATTAGTAAATCGTGCGTCACACATGTCGCAAGTCAAATATGGTTTCTTCGGCTTTGGTGTCAAACTTTGGATTGCTTTGTCCAATGAGGAAGAGTAGGCTTCTGGAAGTAAATTTAAGGGTAACTCATTCGGAATCTGGAATCAAATATCATTTCATATTCACCCTTACATTCAGTTTAAGACATTCCTTTCCTTTGTATTATATACAAAGCACGCGCCACAAAATTTCATTTCGTACTAATCATCGTAATAACATTTATTGCAAAAGGTCAAAAATTACGCACTATGTAGTCTAAATTTGTTTGTACAGAAATGGAGATGCTTACCCCAAGATATTCAGCAGGGTGAACATTTCGAATATGTCTGATGAGATGATCCTTCCGGCTAATATCCTTCCCACAAAAATTACATGTAAATTTCATCCCACTGTGAACACTAGATAGATGTTTCGTCAAATGCTCCTTCCTCACAAATCCTTTCCCACACATGGGACACTTATGAGGACGATTAACACTGTGTGTTGTCATATGACGTGCTAAGTTAACTCGATTCAGAAAAGAAACCCCACACTCTTCGCATTGATGTTTCCTTTCCACCCGGATTCCATTTAAACTCGCGTTAATTTTGACAATGGGATCGTATTCTCCTTCTTCTTCATAGTGATCATCCCCTTCTGTTTGCTGATCTTGGTCTTCGTCTGGACTGACGTCAACATGACTACTGTCGTCTTCGTGGTCGTACCCTCGCCCATTCTGAGACATATGAGGCAAATCATGATGCTCTCCCATGTCAATCACTGGAACCATCATGTCTGCCTCGTCCTCATCATCATCATCGTCCTGATCTAAGGCTGTTGGATAGCCATCTTCATTGCTTTGCATAGAATCGTCAGCCTCATAGTCATCATCCTACAGTCATCAAAATACTTTCATTTAAACATCAACAATTTCAAGTCTTATACGAAATTCAATTTATTGAGTTATTGAAGAGTAATGGAAATCATATAACAAGTATCACGTATCCACAACCAACCTCCGTTTTAATATCATCAAGGGGATGGACGTTTCTAACATGGCGAAGTAAATGATCCCTTCTAGAGAAATTTCGATCACATTGAGGGCAAATAAACTTGGCACCACCATGGTCATTTGAAATATGGGAAGCTAGCGCCTCTCTCTGATTAAACCCCGTGTTGCAGAAGGAACAAATGAAGTTCACCATCTGCTTCTGATGCTCGTGAAGTATCATGTGTCGAGCAAGACTAGCACGGGTAACAAAACTGGACGTGCACAAAGTGCAAGAAAATTGATCCGGATCGTTGCTAAAATCATATTCCTCATCACTTGACTGTTCCACTGGCTGATTTTCTGTTTTGATTGCAACTGTAGAGCACATGACTCTTGATCCTCGATTTCAATTATCCTACCAAATAAAAATCCATTAATATTCAAATATTGACTCACATTTGTATACACAATCCAGCTTAAAAAAATATAAACAAGTACTTATTAATTATTTTTTATATAATTTTACAGACTTGCTAACGACAATAAATAGTGCAAGTTTGTTAGTGCAATGCAGATAACTGAAGTACATTTGAGGGTCTGAGTTAAAAGCAGATTCTAATTAATGATTTAAAAAAAAATTCCTCAGCTTTTCTCACTATTTAAAACAAAGTTTAAAGACAGATAATTAAATAATTATGCATGCTTCCACATTCCATACCACATCTGCAAAGGCTAGGTGTTGCAAATTTTTGCACAAGGGGAAAATATCATCATAAACAAACTGACATTTTCTGAAGACGGTGGCATTTGGTCATGGAGAAAACTCACCACATAGTCGGCTGAAGAGCCAATGAATAAGCCCGAGCAGTAATTTATGGCTTCTTTAACACGGTGAGAGGTGAGACCGAATCATTTTTGTATATGCCAAATGTAAAACTACTATTTTATGATTTCTTGTCTATTTTGTGTTTTGAAATTGGGAAGCTTTGCACAACAGTAATATTGAGTCTTTCGTATATTGTGAAGAAACAAGTTAATACACACAAGCCCTATTCCTATACGTCTACTAAATAAATACATACGTTAATATGTCACCTCTCTGTTTGCATGATTAAATCATAACATGACTCGAAGTTATTCAATTGAAACTACATAAAGATTTACAAAAAAATAATTATATACTTATACTGGCGAATAGGAGGGTGTTCAAAAATAAAGAAAAATCGATAGTTTTGAATTTTTGACGGGGAACTGCAATCATCTGCATGTTATAATTCTATGCGTACGTTGCATATAACTGATACACGTTTAAATCAAATCCTACCCTACACACATTGATACATTTACATGAAACACAAGAACGTACAGATAATCTACGTGCTGAAAATAAAAAGAAACGAGTTTGGCACACAACTTGCTA
>JAQFZE010005075.1:0-10613 GCA_034695245.1 Dicyrtomina saundersi | reverse complement strand
CCACATCTCATGTCCTCGTATGTATTCCCTGTGCACGATAACTTCAATCCTGGCGTCTTTATTATTTCTCTTGTCACGCAATTATTTTCTAACATGTTTCCTCGGAACATGTGTTAGTCTTGCACATGGAGCCTATACTTGGAAACAAATCCAAATATCTACAAAATCCACATGTTCTCTCCTCGTACAAGGAGCATAGTATGTGAGTCTCCTTGCGCTCACTAGTCAGATCAGATGAGATGAGAATAATTTCTATAGAAATTCTATATAGGAAAAATATAATAAAAAGGAGGAAGGATTTTAGATTGAGAAAAAAAACTTCCTTGAGATCTCTTTCCTCTCCTCTCGTATTCCCCATCTTCACACTCACATCGCGCTCATCTCACAACACTATGGGATTTAGTCAGATCGAGTTTGGATTTGGATGAGAGCAGAAATGGAAACGGCTCAAGTACGTACTTGAGAGGTGCTCTCTGAATGAGTCATATATTTCTCGTGGAAAAAGTGTCATCTCGTTCCACGTAGACGGATGAAAAATGTGACATGCAAATTTGATATGGACCCACTTATGCGTGCTCCTAATTTCCTCTCTCTCTCTCTCACACAGTATCATTTCCTATCATTCCCTTGGATCGGACTAAACAAATCTCTCCACTATAATTTACAATCCACACGGGTATATATAAAATAAATACGTGTGTATTTTTTTAATTTGATAGAGCTGTCTGTAATTATATAGGCTATGAGGGGCAGTGTGTGTATGTTGTGTAGCTCCATAAATCTCCACCGTAGCCGTAGTATTTCGTGTAGACTCTATATACTACACGCTTAGGCATTTTTGACAAAGTAATGCTAAGTACTCATGATTACATTGAAATGTGTTAGATTCTGTGAAGAATACAAATCCTGAAGAGCAGAGAGTTTTTAGTTCTAGATTGGAATCCCAATTTCCATTCTATCCAAGTCGCGTCGGTCTCGGTCTCGGTGTCGGTCTCGGTCTCTCCGTATTACAAAGTTATGTAATATTATGTGGGAGAAGGGAGATGATGGACGGGGGAGATTGTGGGAGCTTGCTCAATGAATGGATCATCAGACTGAGCATGCATGTTAATAAGTATTTAGAATTTCTTTGAATGCCTCAATGTTTGTTTAACGTGATTTTCCCTCACTCATATAGAATTAATCTCAACTCCATCATCATCACATGGACTGGGCTAGATTTAACATGATCACATTACATACAGTTCTCAAGCTTTTATTGTTAGACTCTTTTGATTCTTGAGCATTTACCACCCTGTCACTCGATACCATAAACAACTGAGTGGGAATTATTGTACAAATTACGAACAGAATGAAAGTCTCTAATCGTATCGTATCGTAATCGTAAAATCGTAATCGTAAGCTGACAAAGTGCCAAGAAGACGAAGAAGAGTAGAGAATACGTAGAAGAGTAGAGACCGCTTTGGCTTTACCTTTGTATGAGCCCCACTGGGCCTCGGCCTATGGGCTTTATATCAGCTGTTTTTGATTCTGATTCTGCCTTTGACTGTGGTGCTGAGTGCTGAGTGAGTGGAACTGTGTTGAAGGAAGGAGAAGGATATTTTCTCGACTCCATTCATAGAGAAAACAAACACAAGCACATGGATCTCCAAATGTGTGATACGCCTCCCATCCTCTCTCTCTCTCTACGAATTTCTACGATACGAGAATATTGTTCTTTCCTCATTAAACTTGTTATTTATGTACCATTGTGTCCATAACATACTTGAATGGGAATGGCAAATTCCGTTGTAATTCTACAACAAATACAGTACACGGTCCTCATCTTGAGTGTACACTTGAGTACAGAGATTCAGAGATAGATCTTCTCTCCTTTCCCTCCCCGCATCTTCTCGCATCTAAAGGCTACGGGATGAATTTGAATGAAGAGCAATATTTTCCCAATTAAATTCCATAGTTAGTTGGTATGATGCATAATAATTTCTGAAGTAATTGAATGTGGAACGTACTAACAAAACTATAATGCAGTATTGCTCTCTTTTTGATTCTGTCCTGGGTCCTGTCTATCTGCCTGTCTGTCCCTGTCCTATGGATGATGTAGTATCATTACGAGGGAAATCAGAATACGAAAATTACGATAAGAATCCATGGCGAGATTTCGAGATGAATGAGGTGAAAGATTCATCGAGATCATAGACTTTAAGAGTATTTAACTCTTCTTCAAAATGAGGCGGACAGATAATCATAGGCAGGTTGTTGATACACACACACACACGCAATATAAAGCATATAGCACCACTTCCACGACCACTACCACTACCAGTCAGTACCGATTACCACCCTGTGAAGACGTAGACAGGAGACAGTTATTCTCTGGTTTGAATTTTGAACCTCGTTCTCGTTTTTTTTGGTTTATATGTCGGATGTTGCTGGGTGATGAGTTGGGCCGCAGTCAATGTTACAGATATCTGCTAAAGTGTTCTGTACCTCCTGGGACAAGCACACAGCTCCCTGGTTTGATTTTGAGTACCTACATGATTTATGCAGAACGGACGCGGTTAAATAGAAATACGGAATTGTGCAGAATCTGTACAAGCACTATAGAGGTAGTAGGTAGTGCACATACATGTATAGTGTGCAGATGCGTGTGTATATCTGTCGTATTTCATATTGAACCGGTCTTGGAGTCATCATTACAATAGATTAGAACCGGCAACAGGTTCAGATCCCTATCAAAATCTGTAAAAAAAAATCTCTGATGGTGATAAAATTCATAAGCATAAACAAATTTATCGGTACATTCAATTGGGCCTCATGCTGCCTTCTGTATCTTTTTGAACATGAACCGGAGATGAGGAGTAGAGAGAGAGGTGAACTCTCTCAAGAAGCAAGTGCCTTTTTGTCCTTGTGTATCATGTGCACTCTCCAAGATATTTTCCCTTCCTCTCCATCTCCGCATCTGCATGGAGTGCTATGAGCTATGATGAGAGAGAACATAAAACATAAGAGTCCCTACAGTCCGTCCGTCCGTATCACATCAACACCATAGCACTAATGCCATAGTCATAGCCATAGCCCCAGTAAAAAAAAAATCCACGTTGTTCCAAACAACCATGAATCTCAGAGTGACAAGTCTAAGGACTGTAATAAATAATCCATTATTTCCAAGGAAGTTCATTTATTTTTCTAATGGAATTTCATGTAATTGAGGACGGATGCAAATAAATGACCGACTAAATCGGTGAGCTGGTGCCGGTGCCGGTGCCGGAGCCGGTGCCGGTCCCATACCGGTCCTATGGTGGTAGTCAGTGGAACATGCTCAATTGTAAATTGTACTCTCGTAATTTTTCTTCTTCTCTATAATATGCCGATCCCTCTCCACGTCACTTACATCCTCCTTAAACTTTTACGGTGACAAGGAGAGTCATAGCCAAAGGGACCGACAGTAATTTCCTAGCTGGTGACTTCTGCTCTTTTTTTTCCTTTGCTTCTTCGTCTTCGTCTTCGTCGTCTTCGTCTTCGTCTTTGTCATTTGAATTGGACTCGAGGAGAGATTGAGGGAGAGAGAGAGAGAAATAAAATTCAAGCTCAGCATGGAGTGGAATGTCCCAAGAAAGGCACAAGTCTGTGACGACGTGTTCTGGATGAAAACCACTGTGTGGTAGGTACTTGAGCGTTTGTATGATGTACTGCTCACTGTACACGGGGAGAGTAAAAACTGCAGAGAAGTGAAATACCTACCAACGTAGGTACCTACCTGCCTACCTACCTACCTACCTACTACGTTGTGGGGGTATTTGATTTTTGGTGGAGGAGAATGGAGGAAAGGAAACTCGTAGCTTCCCTCCGCTGGTTGACTGACGAGAGGATGACCAGTGATGAGGTAGTAGCAATTGCAAAATGTTAAAAGAGCGATTGAAAGATACCTAATAACATATTATCTCTGAGCAGATCGTGCTAAGGAAATTGCACGAGCTCCACTTAATTTTTCCGGCTCTTTTCCCTTCTCATTTCTATCGAACGGAAGAGCCGAGCGCGGTGCATGGAAGAGAGTCTCTCTACACCTGTGTGTTTCTCTGGTATTCCTATCTGCTGTGTATATGGCCTGTGTGCTATACATATATGTGGAGGTAGATACAGTCCCTTTATGTATCCGTCCAAGGTACACTCGTCTCGTGCTCTATCTCCACAGTGCAGTGCGTCCTATGTCCACCCGTCCTTTCTTCTCACTGCCGTATACAGCTGGAAACGAGGCGAAGCCATGATGCGACTGTCACCATTTTGGCCACCACCACTGTCACTACTACACTGATTTAAAATCCATTCCTTCAAAATTTTATGACTGTATAACTATATAGCCTCATGCCCAGTGCATTATAACGTACCTACCTAGGTAGGTACCTGCCTACCTGTAAGTACAGCTATGAGCAATGCTGGCGTTCAGGAGGCTAATCGTATTCTATTACTATATAGTACCTATTCATATTAAAAATAAATACAGTAAAATTGGGAATGCATTTTATCCGCATTCAATTTACATTTTCAATTTTTCTATATAAAATTAAATTCACTTTTTTTTACTGTACGCATCAGTCCGAGTGAGCATGAGGTAGCGTCTGTAAAGTGTCTATGCTGTCTGTCTACGCTTTTGTCCACGCTCTTCTCTCCTTTTTTTTCTGCGGCTAAATTTGGCCAGTGTGACTAACTCGTTATGTAAAAGTATGAGAATGACTATATACTTTTGTCACTTGTCCGCATATACTCTGCTTTAAATGACGTGGGTAGGACGCTGGTGCTGGTGTTGGTGTTGGGACGGACGATGATGCGCTCAAAATTGCATTCTGACAGAGCTACTACAGAGGGCTTCGATTCGATAGGGAGGACGTCGGCTTCGGCTTTGGCTTCTACGTGCGAGTATCTGTAAATAATAATAATAATAATAATAATAATAATGCACTAATCCCAGGAATACATTTTTTAAAGAAAAAAAACTACCGCAACGCAGATAGTTTGGCGTTGGCAATTATAGGAAGTGACATGCTACTCGAAAAATCTATTCAGTTTTTCCTCATAATTTTATGCATATTAACCCCTTTTCATTTAGGTAAAAGTACCAATAATAGTGCGGAGGTATAATTATGGACACATGTTGGTTTGGTACTTGTAGGCTACGGAGTAGACAGAGGCACACACACATGAATATATTCCTCTGTCATTTTCTACTAGAGAATTTTAGATGCGTATCCGACTCGACTCAGAGTCAGACATAATATTTCATAAGCGAGCCAAGTTTTCATAATGTCTGCATTCTCATATGCATTTAATAATCCCAGGACCAGGACCGGGACCAGGACCATGGCAGGAGAAGGAGTAGTAGTAGGAGTCGACTAAAGTAGATAAATAATCACCATCACCATCACTATTAGTCTCCACGTAGACTCCCAGACCAGGTATAAAAATACATACAAAGAAGAAGCGAGAGTGAACTCAAGTGGATTAGTCCTGCTTTGTTGGGAAAGTTGTGTGTGTGTACGTATGTGTAGGAAGGTATAGGTAGCTCAACATGGAGAGTCCCAGACCTTAAAATATAAGCAAAACCAAAACCAAAAAAGCAAAAAGCACACTCACGCAACACACAACACACATAAGGCTTCAAAAGAGGTATAAAGTCAGTCAGCAGCTCCAGTGATGCATGAACATCTACATGTTAGTTCTAAATGGTTGCCTTCAATCGCCTAAAACTTAACTTGAACTTCACATGCTACTATATGTTTTCTTTATATGTACAGCTTCATCAAATGAATTAATGTATGCATCCATAGATTTTATGCAGAGAGAGAGGGAGCGAAAAATACAGAAAAAAAATGAGCGAGTTAAAATAATGAAAATAATAACAGTCAATGGTTTTTGCATCCGGATATTATTATTCTCCCGTTCAACTGCAGCCATTTCCTTCCAATTCCAGGCTCATCTTTTTGCAGTATGAGTGTTCAACATCTATTTTAGCTCGTCCACCTCACCCCGACCGCTCGTTCCTTCTTATCATGAGCGCGGAGCCGCTCTCCTTTATCTCCTTTTGATTTGACTTTTGTGTAGATTACCACGGTCGGTCGGTGTACATGTCGGAGACTCTGTGAAAAGGAGTAGTAGGAGTGGAAAGTAGAAGGTAGATACTATATCACACAGAAGCATATTATTATCAGGTGAATCAGAAGAAGCTAATTTCGTAATCGTAATCATATATTTCCATTACATCCTTCTACACCATCCCTATACCAAGTATACCACTATATACTCAATACAACTTTTTTTTTTCTTGTATATTTTCCAACATTTTTAATCATTTCTTATCAGACAAGACATACACACTACTTGTGTATCATATCTGTACAACAACAAATTAAATACGAGGAGTAGGTCCGCGATCCCGATAGTAAGAACTTGTACACAGATAAAAGGATTTGCGCATACAGCTGGTTCAGGAACATGTTTATCCTTCGACGGCAACGGCAACGGCGACGGCTTTCGGGGAAAATATAGAGAGAGAGATAGAGAGAGAGGAAATTAAGAATAAGAAATAATTACTAGTGTCGAATGAAGACGAATTAGCGATGAGTAAATTCCACGAGACTAGAGGAGTACGTAGCATGTTTGCAGAGTGCCCAGGGCCTCGTGTTCCTTCCTACCAACCTCCCTCCTTCAATTTCAGTAGTCATACCAGACGCCACAGAGACCTACTAGTACCATCCCCAGCACCAGTACCAGCACCATTAACCAGTCTCAGACTATTCTTCTGCGATAATACGCTATTCATGTTCGAAAGAAATATACGAAAAATTCCCATGTAGATTCATCGTTCACGTTCCTCCTACACTTTACCTCTGATTGTACTCTCGGAATCGACCCATCGATCGGCTTCCCTTTTATTATGTAATTCCAGAACCCTTGCGGTTTTTCTTAATATAAAAGTAAGGCTCCGCGCGTGGAGCTCCATAATAGTCCACACAGTTCCATTCCAAAATCCAACACTGGACAAAAAAATTATTTCCGATTTCCGATACTCATGAACATGTGAATAGAAAATTTAACTCTATACATTTTTGTATAGGGGAAAACTTTATTAATTCACCCTTTTGCCCAATTCCATTTAATGACAATGACCTTACAAAACACAGAGCATTTTCTTAATTAGGATTAACGCATTTTTTATGAAGATCTTAAATAAAATATTATTTAACATTTAAAAAATAAAAGTAGAAATTATATATTACTATAATCTTAAGGAAAGAAAACGAGAGAACACTGTGCACTCAAAACACTCTGAGTGAGCTACACTCTGATCCATACGACCTATCTTTAATTATAGACGGTCTCGGCTGCGAATAAATGTCTAGAGTGGTAATGTGTAATGTAACCTAGCAGTGCGAGAGCAGAAATTACAATTTCCAATTTCCCATGGTTGATAGTCAGTGTAATGATAGAGTTGAGAGTGTCTCGTGTGATTCCTTTATAATTCTGTAATTTACTACTGCTACGTCCATGTTGATATGTGGATGTCGATGGGATGGATAATAATAATTGTTGTAATGTCTATACTCCACACATCGTGGAACATGAGTCGTTTAATGACAAATAGCAATTACAATCTCATTAATGACGGATGACAAATGGGCTAGAATCAGGACTCACACACTTAAGATAAGTCTCCTAGTCATAGCCATCCCATTCATGCGGATAGGTAGGTAGGCCGGTAGGTAGGTAGGTAGGTAGGTACTCTCCCTTTCAATTTCAATCTCAACACTGCTCCTGCTGTAATGATGATCTGGTGCTCGGAAAATAAATATATAGAACCTGTACCGCTACCACTAAACTACACCCATATATAGAAAGATATTAGTATACCTGTCTGTCCTCGTCCACCTCCTGTACCTACCTGTCCAGTCCCAGTCCCATGTGCAGAGTAAAAGTTGGAGTGGAAATAAAGAAGAGACTCATCATTATTGCTTCATTCCTATAGTCCTACTAACTACTGCAGAGGAGTAGCCACTCATACTTAAAATGGGTGCTGCTGCTGCTGCTCCTCTGCGGATTTGTTTATAGTAAAATTTCATATGCAGCTCGATGAATTAGACATGATATGAGGAGACAAGACTAATTTAAAGGAAATCATTTTTGGGGGAGTGAACCAACTCTTGATTTCGTTTCATTTTCCTTCCTTTCCATGTGAGATTCCAGCCTGAGAAAGAAGGCATTTAAACTTTAAAGGTCGGATGTCGGATATGGAGTGCCCATGTAGTAGTCAAGTATAGTAGAAATATATTATATAGCAAAGGCAATTGGAAAAGGTACCTCTCCCTATTTACCTATAGATATGACTACGACGATACGCTCCTGCTCCTGCATTCATTTCATTTGACTACATTTATATACATACCTAGTGTGCCCTTTAAACCTGGCGTTCACATTTCGCTCCTCTCTGCTGCTGCAGTCGCGGCAGTACGCATGGATACTTGGCTTTGGCTTTGGCTTTTGAATGTCGATTTGGATACGGTATGTAATGTAGGGAGGTAGGATGGTGTGTATTTGTGTGTGTGTTAAGAAAAATACAGATTCTGATACTGATACAGGGCCGAGTCGGGTATATTATGATGAAGTTCTTGGTTTGAGCAAGAATTTTTTTTCATCCATGTGGAATGTTCTTTAAAGCTCAAAGATTTTTCAGGTTGTTTCAAGGTCCTCTTTTTGTAGCACAGTTTAAAAGGAGTGAGGCTGAGGGTACATATCTATACAGACAGACACTGAGGATTTCTATTGAGTAAAAATCTGAGTCATTCTGGATGCTTGTATGTCTTTAGGTATGTCTCTGTATGACTCTGATTTTCAGTTAGAATGTGTCATTTTCCCGTGGTTTCAATGAAAAAGAAGGAGTCTCTCGGAAAACAATCCACTCTGGGGAGGCAAACTGACACACCACAATGGCAATAATAATAATACGAGAGATAATAAGGCTTTCCTCCAAAACCTTCAAGAGAGAGAGAGAGGATATTGTTTCTGAGTCAATTCTGCGTCTCTGTTTTGACTTTGTGAGGTGTGAGGCAGTAAGTATTAGTTGCTATAGAAAAGTACTTTACACGTTTATCTTCCAATTTCATGTTCATTTAGGTAGATATTGAGGTAATTCTTCTCTAGAGACTCAGAGATGCACTTAAGTGAAATAGAATTATTTTCTTTTATTTGTTATTTTTTTATTTTTTTACCCCGCTCTGTCTCTGTCTCTCTCTCACCTACTCCTTCCACACAGGAAATTCGATTCGTTTCCTTCGCGTAATCACCATGGCAGAGAGAGAGAGAGAGAGAAATTCTATAAGTTGTACACAGTAAGTTACATAGTCAGAGTTTTTAGCGTAGTGTGCATTACGCAAAATGATGATTAAGGTATAGGTATAAAGGTTTGTGAGAGCCTGTGTGTGTAGATTATAGATCTAGTCTTTTGGCAACTGATATCAAAAAAATTTTGTTAAATTACTAAATCATCTTGTAGTTTTCCATTGCTTGGGCTATTAAGTGACCCGCTGAACTCATTGTGTTGTATAATCACTGAATTGAAATTTAAGCAATTTAACCATATATTTCACATTTATCCTTGTTTTTCTATTATTTGTTATTTTTTTATGTCTTGATTGTCGTCTTTTGTTGTAATCGCTCCAAGTAGCAATTATTGTCATTATCGTTGTGGCTGGCTATATTTTAATTCTACTGACGTTAGTCCTATACAACTATAGAAATTCAACTACCATTCATATACATATACTGCTCCATAGAATTTCATGGAATGACTCTACCTGTCACGATCATTTGTTTTTTTTTTAATGATTCCTTCATTTATTTATTTACTCATATTTTTTTTTGTAAATGTGTCAGAGTGAGGTAGTGGTAGTTAAGTGAAATTATTCAATCCAAATCTAACAATCCTAATCATAATAATTGACATGGTCACCTTCTCCTTCTCCACAGTCAAACTAAAGTCAATATTTGAGAGGAGGAAGCCATAAAATTTTGTGGTGGTGGTGGTGGTGGTGGTGGATGTGGATGTTTGTAAATTGTAAAAGTAAATAAAAACAAATAGTTTATAGTACAGCTCAAGTTTAGTACCTCAACTCCCTGAACGTCAACGTCAAAATATTAAAATCAAACGTCAGCGTGTCTTTTACATACATTATGAACATGTGTATTGCATCTTTAAAACAGTCACTATATCAGTCAGTGGATGTATGTCGGATTTCCGTATGCTCTAAAATTTGTGTTTTATATATATAATATACACACACAGACACACATGCGAAATAAAAAATAAAAAATAATTTACGAGAGAAGAAATATATTATGTACTCTGGACGCTTAGCCTGCCTGTGTCTGTTTTGTTTGGACTATGTTCAAAGTTTCGAAGGGGCAGGTAGACAAATAATCGGAGAAGTTAAAAAGTTGTACGTGTATGAATTCGCACGTCTCCACCCTCAACGTCTGCATAGTAATGGGGCAAAAGAGAGGGACGACTGCTTTTGAGCTTTTGACTTTGATTGCTTAGCATGTCTCTGACTGCCGGTGTCGGAGCC
>JAQFZE010005074.1:0-10614 GCA_034695245.1 Dicyrtomina saundersi | reverse complement strand
TGTTTGCATGAGCAGCATTTTATGTGTCTACAACAAACTTTTCTTGCTGGCTCATGTGATTCTCGTTCTGGTGATGGGATGTTTTGTAATAAAACTGGTGGTGGCTCTAACTCAAGTTGTGTGTCGCGAGTGTTTGCACAACAAATATCTGAAGTTGTAAAGAAAAATATATTATACTGCCGTGGCATTGACCACAAGTAAATCAATGTTGAACAGAACTGACATTGTAAGTGTGAAACCTGGCATTTAAATCTCTGTTAAAATATTTGGGTTCTGTTGGTCGAGCTCACAAACTTCTCTTAGCAAAAATCAAAGCGCCACAAAAACTGGCAGCTTATAAAAGTCAGCATGGTACAGTACAAATTGTTTGAAACCATAACATTCATACAATAGCAGCGCTCCTGGATATAAACTCCTCAGGTAAATTTTGCTGGACGACTGAATTGAAACTGGACAAGTATTGGAACGTTGTATTTTCAGATACTTGTTATCGGACTCGTGGAAAAGGGTGATGGGCAGGGCAATCTTTCTTCTTAGCCAATCACGCGACAATTCCTTGACCCCCTATCTAGATCACACTTATCAATAAATTAGCGTGACTGGCTATTTTGAGGGACAAACCTGTAACATGGCTACAATAATAAGCTAGTGTCACTATAAAAAGATCTATTATTATTCAAAGCTTGCCAATTTTAAAATCATTCTGTGTTCTACCTTCAAAGTCAACTTTTTTACTCATTTGTCTGTCTAGTTCAATACCACTGTTAACTTAACCACGTAAACATGCAGCAAATAAAAAAAGCAATCGCAACAAAATCAATACCAGTCGGTCTATCTTACATTGAACCAAGGAAGAAACCTTTCTGTGGCACCGTACAAACTTGGAAGCAACCATAGACATGGCAAGTGGAACTCTGACAGCAAATCAGTCAATGCATTTTCAACTAAAAACAACAACTACAACAGCAGAGATTCGACTGGCTTTAATGCGCGTAGCATTACTGTTCAAGATTAGAAGTTTTTCGAGACGTTTGACACGAGTATTATATATGTAACTTTAAAAGTTACAGACCAAATTCGAGCAAGGCTTGTCCACGACCAGTATTTGCAGTCCCACGTCTACTACTTTGTGCGCAAGAATTTTCGAAACTGCAAAAATTCCAAAGTTTCATTCACTGTTTTTAAGAGCCATAATATTCTAAAATGGGCGATTGAAATGCTAAAACAGAATAGGAACCACCCGCTGCCAGAAAAAAAAATTACAGACCATCTGCTTTACTTTAAGAACAAAAGCTATAACAATTTAGCAGAAGAACCTCGGAATCAGGCCAAGAAGTTTACTTACTGACAACGTCCGCATTACACTTTACGCTCTGTGCCAGTTCGCTTTTTATTTAACCCCATGACAGAAGCAATCAAAATGTTTCTTAACTCCAACCCTTTAGACAACTACTCTTTGAAATTATCTGCATATTGCGGCAGCACTATTCCGTTCAGTCTGATGGAAATCAACAAGCCAGAGCGGCTGATTTTATAACTATACAGAATGCAAAGCTAGCTGCATCAGAACCACATAATTTTACACCTCGGTCTCGACAGTTGAATGCCCAAGAAGTCACACCGGAAAACCATCGCCAAGAACTAGTAGCTGAAGTCCAACCGGCACCACAACGTGCGGAAATTGACTAATATAAAGTTATATCTACTGCAGCCGCAGGGTTTTAACCATCGCCTGAACCACCAGTTAACTTTAACTCTGACGCCGTCACCGACTCTGACAATATTGACGAAATCGAAAACTTTGGAGAAGACTGTGATGCATACAACAAAAACAGCAATGACGACATATAATTTTTAAACCTCAACTTGCAATTTTAAAAGCATAATAATAAAATACGTTTGTAGTATTGTAAGTTCTGTAGCGTGTGTTGCATTTGTAGTGTGTGTTGTTTTCGTAGTGTGTCAAGCGGAAATAGTTATATGTTTATATACTAGTCATTTCTGTTTTATAAATGTTGCCAAGTTCTTGTAATAAATTTAAAGTTCAGTTCTTTAAATCATTTTAAAAAACTGTAACAACTCGTGTGTGTGTTGCACTTTGTCTAGCTATAAGAATAGAAGGCTGATTTTGTAGTCATTCCAGTTTTAAAGTACAAAATCAAATGTAAAACTCTTACAAAATTTAAAAATATGTAGCAGCTCTCATGTGTGAAACAGTATAATACTTTGTCGTCCTTTTTATAACCAACATGTAACATATTTTGTATTCTAATTGTGTACAAGTAAAACTAAAAACTCAGAAAAATTGCAAAAATAAACACTACTAGCTTTAGACTTGCACTGAAGTATATTTTTATACAAACCATAAAGAGCATTTAATTTTCAGAGTATCATTTCTACACTATACATGGTACTTCAAACGCAGACAATCGAATGTGGGGTAAATTGCAGCAACATTCGTAAATACACACAGCCTTTTTTATCACACAATAACTCGACTTGCAACAAAATAATATTTGTACAAAAGAATTATCACTAGGAAAGTTGTCAAACAAAAACAAGAACAGAAAATACAAATAAATGTGAACGTGAAAGAGTGAAGAAAAATTAAACGGAAACAAAAGTCAAACTCAAACATGACAAAAAGCAAATCATTAAATCAAAAGTCATAGTGAATGCAAAAGTTGAGAAGCCAAAAGTAGAAACAACGCAAAGTCAAATATAAATTTTAGGGAGAAAATCATAAAATCAAAATTCAGAGTGAATACAAAAAATGAGAAACCAAAAGTAGAAACAACGCAAAGTCAAATATAAATTTAAGGGAAGCAAAAACAACGAACAAAAATTCAAATTGTAGTTTAAAGCCACTCCAATGCAATGCTATACGAACAGGAAAGCGAATGAACAGAAACATTTAGTTCAACTCATCTTGGCCATGGCCATAAGACTGGCAAGGAGAACAAAGATGACTGTTCATATATTCATACTGTCGGACAAGACTGTGCGATCGATAATCGGCGCGTCATGACTCTATTTTCCAACTCCAATCCTGTCCTCGCTTGCTGGTCAGGGCATCATGTACATGCTTGTACGTACCTACATGACATTATTTTTTTTTCACTTTTCCAAATTACTGGGCTCGCCATTGAAAACAATGGAGTCCCATTATTAGTACCTACTTAGGTACATTCACACAACTGTGCATACAATATACATAATAACTCTCTCTCTCTCATCACTTTACATTCTGCAGCATTACACCACATTATTCTTTTTTTTATTGCTACAACTACTACTACTACGTGCGTACCATATCATGTGCATTGCACTTAATTGAATTAGGCATTACGTGTATCTGATTGTGTACCTACATCTCTGTCTCTCATGCATCCTCATTGCAGTGCATTGTACTTAATTGAATTACACATTTTGCCCTCTCTCTCTCACACACTCTCACTCATTCCTATTGCCGTGCATTGTACTTAATTGAATTAGGCATTACGTGTATCTGACTGTGTACTACATCTCTGTCTTCTAATCTCATCCCATTCAATTGCATCTCTTTTAATTAGGCATTCATTGTACCTACCTACTAATCTACATGCTCTATGTCTCCTTTCCCTGTCTCCCTCCTTCCATTCCTCCGCACTTACATGCTCCATGTCTCCTTTCCCGGCGTCCCTTCTCTCTCCATGCCCACGTTCAAAGTACCACGTCATTTCCATCTCTCTCCCTCATCGTCTCCTTGTATTTAATTGAATTAGGCATTGCAAGTATCTACCTTTGCACCTACATCTCTCTTCTGTCTCTCTCGCATCCCATTTAACTGCATCTCTTTTAATTAGGCATCATTTATACCTACCTACACACCTACATGCTCCATGTCTCCTTTCCCTGTCTCCCTCCCTCCATTCCTCCCTTCCTTTCAATCTCAACACTCTGTCCGCCCTCCTCTCCTCCAGCCCCAAAATACCCGGGATAATTATTCCCAAGACGTACTCTTCCTCTTCCTCTTCCATTCCACTTCTTAATCTTCCGATCTCTGGTCATTCCATGTAGTGCTATATAAATTAAAAAATCGCAATATTGACTGCAATATTGATGCGATATAAATTAGAATATTGCAATATCGAAAATTTAAGGAACTGCGATATCTATGCAATATAAATCCAAATATCGCAATATCTAAAATTATATTTTTGTTCATTATCGATAAAAATGAATTTTTGATTTAAATAAATTGATATAAAAAATAAATTTTTGTGTGTAGACGTAAGTTTCTTTAACTCCCCCCCTCCCCCCTTGTTTTTGAGTGAGTTTTAGTTTGCACGCCTCCTTACCTCCTCCCTCCCCTCTTTTGTAGACGTAATTAATGTATGCTCTCTAACAACGTTCAATGTTTCTCTGTTGAATTGTAGGATCAGACTAATCTCATCCTTTATACTTTGCAACCTACCTAGACTCCATCAACTGACGTTGGCAGACTTTCCTCCAACAGCCATTCAACCTATGATTCATCTCTCTATATTCATTGTCTCTACCAATTTATGCGCCTGTGTGTCTTGGAGTGTGAATGGAATTCTAGCCATATCACCATAACCTTGGTGGGTGATTTAAGGTTCTGTTTGATTTTATTAGAGATTAGGATACGCTTCCGGAAAATAGTACAATTTTAAATATTTCATATTAACATTTTACTTTGCGGCAAGGAAGGCAGTCAAACGTGATGACCAAGGCGGCATTATTTCTAGCGAAGTACTTTTAGTCTTTTCCGAATCACACCATAGCTTTACCGTTCATATGGTTCACATTTTATAATTTTCGTTTACCAAGGACGACATTTTTAGTATTGAGATTGGCACTGCTTCCCCACTGGTTATTACAGGAAATATTAAAATCTAAAGTGTAAATACTCTATTAAACCTAATTGGATAAGGCAACGATTGTCGTTAGGAGTTAGTATTGAGTGGAATATATTATTATATAGTATAAGTATCCCAGATAACACACATAGTCGATTTATAGTAATTTTATAGTAGGTCCAGCAATTCGTTTATTGGTTGGGATATATGCAGTTTTGTCACTCCAAAAGTGGGCTCGGTGCGGAGTGCATACTTTCCCCCAACTTATAGGTTCAGCAAGGCCAACTTAATCCTGACTATTTTTCCCTTGCTCGGCAGACGGCTCCCATAATCTCTTCTCCCGACTATATTTTAACAATGGATGGTAATGGCCCAACTATTTTCAAAATGTATTTTAGAAGGCATTTCAAATTCAGTATAGGTTTACATTTCACTTTTTATAGCTTATTTAAAAGAAAAGTTAATATGCTTCATAACTACAACTAAAATCAGGCATCATGTGAGGCGTCATTGCATGTAGTGGTGTCGACTTGGCACACTCAACCATTAGTTTTACAATGCATTGACAAGCGGACTGCACCCACACTTTTCCTATTTGAAACGTCAAGATCTTAGTCCGCATCACAAGTTTTAACTTTTATCTAGCTCATATTTGCTATGTAATTCTATTCATATAATTAAAAAGGTCATGACATGAATAAGTAAACTTAAAGTAAACAGTTTAATTTGTAATGCTGTCTTTGACCTACACAAAATATTAATCGGGCCAAAGTCGGATATTGTGCATGAAAAAGCTATCTGGAAACGTCGCATGTATATATTTGGTGCATTTTTTAGTTACTTCTACTACTTTCGAACTAGCAATAGTTACATTTACTGACTATAAAATACAGTTTGCTCCTGGATACTTGGACATTTGGATAAACACCAAAAGTACACGTTAACTTCCGTGCCGCCAACATACCGACAGTACCATTCGTTTTTTTCACCGCTAATTGTTTCCCGACTATTACTGCAATAATCTTAATATTGTCCATCTGCAATTCCATTTTTGTGTTATAGTGTCAGCTTGCTTGCTAAGTTATCAATAGGAAAGTTTAGGCCCAACGTGGAAAAAGTAGTCCTTTGTCTCCTTCGTAAATTAACCTTGTGAACATTTTGTTATGTGAGTGAATTAAATCATGTAAGCATTTAACTTTAATATGATTTATAAAATAAAATCACTGGAGCAAAAGCATGATAATCACGTTTAGTCACTACACTACTTAATTTAGGATATATTTCACTTCCATTTTAACTGATATATTAGATGTCGCAAACACAAGTTTTAGTTTTCGCACTACAGTTTGTTATTATCCCTATCACCTACATAACTAAACTTACTTCGTAATTTGGTCTTGGCTGAACCGTAGAAATTGATTTATATAAGCCGCCACGCAGCACGTGCATGATGTGTTTGGCATAAATAAATAATTATTGGGCCAAAGTAAGTTTTTATGCATAAGTAAAAGATGGGTGAATGGAGTATATATTTAATTGGGCCATTGCTAACTAATTACTTTTTCCTAACTTACAATTTACGCACTATAAAATACAGTTGGCTCATGGGTGCGCGCGAACATTGCGCCAACAATCCACTTTGCTCCAGGGCTATCAAAATATTAAAAATTTTATCAGTCGATTTTCCAACGAATACCATTTCCCAACCAAGTTGCAATTATCTTACTATTAGCCAACTAGTATTTTTATTTGTGCGTTATCTGGGATAGTGTGTCGGCCCGAGAACGTTCCTTTGTCTTACCTACTAGCTCGGGAAGATACGAGTGCAGTGTGGCATGGGGAGGATAGTGATTAATCAGTGAAGAAGCAATTATACTTTTAGCTCACGAGTTAAAAGCCCTTTTCCCCAAGTCCATGCAAACTTGTCCTTCGTTCACAGCTCCAGTTTGCATTTCCTAATTGCATATAGACTTTTTGGTAAAAATAATTGCTACTTTTAAGAATAATATCCTGCAAAACAAATTCCTCAAGATATAGGGCTCACAATTGGCATTCTTTAACATTATTAGAAGGATTGCTTGAACCAAAATATTAAGTATTAGGTTTTATTAGGCTTATTTTCTATTATCACTCACAATGGAATGAATGATTTTTCATAAGGTACTTACCAATTTCAAAAAGACCAACTCAAAAAAGCTATTTTTAAATACTACACATCCAAAGTAACTCGATTGCATTGTGAATTGTTTCGTCGCAGTGGCCCGCTAAAGTTTTTACAAATTTAAATCTTGAAATTTAACCGCCTGTATAGCTTCCACGTTTTTCATCCGATTTTGAAGAAATTTGAATTCTTCTTATTATAAGACTATATTCTAAAAAGTAATTTCAGGATTTTTGAAATTTTCGAAAATATTTTTAAAAAATAAACTGAAAAAATCTGTGCCTCAAAAACATCCCGATTTTTTCAAGATTATTTAAAATTTTAGAATTTTAAAAAATCCTGAAATAAGTTTTAAAAAAATAGTCCATATAAATTATAAAAAAATAAAAAGTAGATGAGAAATGTGAAAGCTTAAAAAGGGAGGCGAAATTTAAAGATTTGACTTTTTTAACTTTTTTTAACTTTGGCAGCTACCTACGACGGAATAATCTTTTAATAACTACAGTGACTCTAATCTTTGAATCTGTGCTGTTTAAAAGTAGCTAACTTGTTCGTTTGGGTCTTTTCGAGATAGGAGCACAGCATGTGAAACCATTCTCTTGTGAGCGAGCATGGCAATATTGATTAAAAATAAATTGGCATAAGTTGCTTTTTCTTAAACATGTAAAATAAAGGATATATTTCGTGTTGATCTCTAGCGTCGTCAGCAACATGTTCACTGAAAATTCGGAATTTAATGGATATTTGGTGTCCGAAAAAGTCAGCTTCGAATCATCACCACCACCTGATGACCTGGTTGGTTTTTTAAACTAATCGAAGAATGCATAATTTCTGCCCTCTCACATGTCCAAAGTTGTGGCACGCCATGCGTGAACATAATATCTTTATATTTTGTTCCGTATTTATTATTTTGCATATTTGTTTTAGATATTCAAACCACTAAAGAATATAGCTGATGGTGCCTTTGTAAAATCCATGGATGACTACCGAAGAAGGTATAAGATGTCAATGGAGGAACCGGAAAGGTTTTGGAAAAAGATTGCTCATGAATTTTACTTTGAAGAAAAACAAGCTGAGGCGGCTCCTTTTGTTGAATACAATTTTGATTTGAGAAAAGGTCCTATCTACATCAATTGGCTCAAGGGCGCCAAGACAAACATTTGCTACAATGTTCTAGATAGGAATATTGAGAATGGGAATGGGAAGAACATAGCTTATTACTGGTAATTATGCTCCTTTATTTTTCTCACCAACTTTTTCCAATGCTACAAGTCATGAGACACATTTATTTGACTTGTTTGAATATTTTGTTAGGGAAGGAAATCACCCTGATGACTATAGCAGCATCACTTACGAAGATTTAAGGAAGCAAGTTTGTAAATTTGCAAATGTTCTTAAATCTCTTGGAGTCAAGAAAGGAGATCGCGTTGCAATTTACATGCCTATTGTACTTGAGGCTGTGGTGGCCATGTTAGCTTGTGCTCGTATCGGAGCCATACATTCTGTTGTCGTAAGTTGTATATAATTTACTAGGGAGCGTTTCTTCATGTAGCTCTAGGCTTTCACAACGATCCATTTTACAAAATCAGGCTACTTTTAAGTAACGCATATCCAAAATAAATTGAGTTCATTTTTCGTCCTTTGGTCACAGTGGCGCGCCAAAATTTAAAAAATTTACAATTTTGAAACTTTGTCGCCTTGTAACTTCTACAGTTCTCATCTGATTTTGACGCTATTTGATTGTTTCAAATCCTTGAGCTGTTTTCTAAAACTGATTTCAGGATTTTGTTTCAAATTTGTTTATTTTATCCAATTTGGTATATATTGTGCCTCAAAAATGAAATGTTTCTGGAATTTTTAAATTACAAATTTTAGTTCAAACATTTTAAAATGTGCGTCTTGTTATTTTTTCTTTGGGGGATGGGGTTCCTCTAGTTTGGTGGTTTCTCTGCAGAATCACTAGCGGAGCGTATACTGGATGCAAAGGCATCTGTTCTGATTACCGCAGACGGGACATGGAGAGGGGACAAATTTATTCATTTACGAAAATTGAGTTGTGAGGTGTGAGTGTGACATGAATGAAAAACTTTTATTATAAAATTCTTAACATTTGAATGTTACCGAATCTTGAAAATGAGCTTATGCGGTGTTTATAAAAAAAAAATTAGGCTCTAGAAAGGTGCAAAGGAAGTGACTTTGAAGTGGAACATTGCATTATTGTCCAACATCTATCCCGTCTTTCTCAAACTAAGAAGAAGAAGAAGGATTAGACGGGATGTGGAGAAAAAGGAAGGGAGTGTGATGACCATGACGAGGTTATAGGCTTCTTTAGCATTTGCACACCTTCTAATTACTTACTACGATTATATCACAATTAGTTAATTGACTTTTCGGATTATGTTTTAGGCTCCATTTTTGTCCGACAGAGACAAGTATTACAGTGAGCTTATGGAAAAGGAATCCGAAGATACTTGCCCTCCAACATGGGTTGATTCCGAAGACCCTCTTTTCATACTGTACACAAGGTATACATGCTTATAACTCACACACGAATGTGACCCCTTTTTACTTTTTTCAACAAAAACAGATTGGGCTAATGTAAAAGGTCTCAGAAAAATAGAATAAAAAATTTTCTCCAATGTTCTTTAAAACTTAACCAGAAATTGTGCATTCTTCTTATAGTGGCTCTACGGGTAAACCTAAAGCCGTGGTTCATTCAACTACAGGATACATGCTATATGCGGCAACTACGTTTAAATACGTTTTTGATTATCATCCGGGTGATATCTATTGGTGTACCCGTGTACGGCTGACTTGGGCTGGATCACTGGTCACACATGCGTTGTTTACGGTCCCTTAGCAAATGGGGCAACATCTGTACTTGTAAGTTTCTCGCCCATTCCTTCATCCAACCAGCGCAGCTCAACAGTTTGTTTTTAAATATTCAATTCTAATAAATTATAGTATCATTTATTTATCGTTTCAGTTTGAAGGGACTCCTCTCTACCCAGATAATTCACGACTTTGGGCAATCGTTGAAAAATATAAAGTGACCCAGTTCTACACCGCACCAACCGCCATTCGAACTCTCATCAAATTCGGATCGGATCCAATCAGAAAGTATTTTGTTTTGTTGTAGTAACTAATTTAACTGTATTCATATCCTTGTAAACAAAAACGTTTTAAATCAGAAGCGAAAGTGTACTGCAACAAGTATTTAGTCTCGCTTTATCAAAAATCTTAGTAAGGAGCAAAAAATGAAAGATTTTATTTCTTCTCTAATATAATTTATCTAATTATTCATTAGGCACGATTTGAGCTCTTTAAAAATCCTGGGCACTGCTGGTAAGTTGCCTGCCGGAGGCAGGGCCTTTATAACTTCTAGTCTTATATAATATTACTGCTCTGTGCTCACAGTAACATAATATTAGCACATGGTTTTCTTTCGTTGATGGTCTTGTAGGTGAGCCTATAAACCCGGAAGCCTGGTTATGGTACTACAGAGAAGTTGGTGGCTCAAAGTGTTCTATTGTTGACACGTACTTTCAAACTGAATTAGGTGGACCAGTTATCACTCCACTTCCAGGAACA
>JAQFZE010005073.1:0-10614 GCA_034695245.1 Dicyrtomina saundersi | reverse complement strand
GGAATTAGAACATTTTGCACCTTTTCAAAAACATGGAATTAGAACATTTTACGCTTTTCAAAAACATGGAATTAGAAAATTTTGCACCTTTTCAAAAATATGAAAATAGACGGTTTTGCACCTTTTCAAAAACATGTAAATAGGACATTTTACATTGTTGAAAATCATGGAAATAGAACATTTTATGTTTTTCAAAAACTCCTAATTAGCATTTGACGCATGTTTCTCATTTCGTTTGTATGACATAGCTCATTTTGATTGTAGCTTAAATTGGATATGGATCATTTTGGTTCTTCACAGACGGTATGTATGATTTTGTATTTAATTCTATACTTTAATCCATATATTTAACTGACTTAAATTAAAAGCGTATGCATGAGCTATTATACTACCAAATCGGTAGTGATCATAAATTGTAGTAATCAGTAGAGGTCTGGTAAGTACACGATATTATTAACATAGATTCTTCATAAAATTATGACTTTATTTGTTCGCAAAGTAAACCAAACCGGAACCGGCATTCACATTTTAAATTTCTACACAAAACGAATGTATGGATTTCGGAACTGAAGAGAAACAGAGAGAATTAGCCGAGTTGCAGCCGTGGAAAGAGTAATTAATTAATGGTAGTAGAAATTCTTAATTAGGTGTTTCCAGATTAATTAAATTAGGTGTAGACACATGCAAAGAGCAAAACGTAGGTGAAGATAGAAACTTTTAGACGGAAAACATGGGTTTGGACGACGAGATCCCTTCGTCCTCCGACTGACACATCACTTTACTAATATATTCTGGATTCGTAGCCAAACTGTCGTTCATGGATTCCAGTCGCTTGTTCAAATCTATGCATCTCACAATCTAAAAAATAAAACACAAAATAAATTAGTAATTAGTTATAATGACTACTAATTGTAAGAACAACATTTCATTATCATAAATGCTACACAGGTATTGTTGTGTGCGATTTCTTGTCTATGAAAATTCAATATAGCCCATATCTATTTTTAGATAAAAATAAAACGCACTAACTACAAAAAAATTAAAATATCAAGAACCTAAAAGCATACATTATGTAAATGTAACATTTTGCACTTTTCAAAAACACGTAAATGCAACATTTTGCACATTTCAAAAACACATGTAAATAGAATATTTTGCACTTTTCAAAAACAAGCAAACAGGAAACTTTGCACGTTTTAAAAACATGTAAATGGAACATTTTATTTTACACTTTTCAAAAACACATAAATGTAACAATTTGCACTTTTCAAAAACAAGTAAATGGAACAATTTGCACTTTTCTAAAAATCGCAATATTAGCAGCTTATATTACGAGCCTACTTTAGGTATTTAGTGTTTGTTTTGATATAGCTCATTTTACTTCTAGCTTAAATTGGATATGGGTAATTTTGATTCTTCACCTACAGTCTACAGTATGAAGTATGTAAATTTTATTTTAACTTGGACTTTTAAGAAAGGAGCCAAATTACTTCTTAAAAGTTATGTGCATCCACTACTCACATTACCCATTTCTAAATAGTAAATAGCAACTGACCTGGTTTTCAATTTTGGACATCATGTCTGGTCCATCATACTTTTCTGTATTATCCAGAAATACAACCATCCCGTCCTTCTGGTTTATCTTTGCATATATCTCTCCATCTTGAATCTAAGCGCAGGGACAGTTTAATCAAATTAAAAAAAATCAACAATAACAGTACTTAATAAGAATTGAAGTATGTGCCGTTGACAGAGTTGTGTCCAGTTTGCAAATTGTTATAAAAGCTAAAAAATGTCTTCACTTACCATCGACAAAATGTAGGACTCTGCCTGTGGAGCTCCTCCGGGAAGTTGAACACGTGATGCAACATCTGCTAAACTGAGCGTGAGGAAAGTTTTGGTCAGTCTCTGAATACTTAACTTGGTTTGAGCAGCTTTGACTTGCTTCACAAGACCCAAATGCCCATCCCTAAAGCAAAAGCAAAAATGAACGAATTTAAAACAGAAAAATGTAAATTTTCCGGGAGTAAAGAAACATGGCAATTTGAGGAAAATACCTTGCAATAGCATCTTGATGCCGATTAATGACGTTGTTGAGCTCTGCAGGATTGTAAGTGACAAAGCTATTGGCAATGTCCGTGTAAACAGTGGAATTCGGTTTCAAAACCCTGTGATGTAAAAAGAAAAACAAGACTTAATTACTAACGTCTAAAGGACAACAACAAAACTAAATAAAAGTGACCTAAGCTGTCAGGCCGGCCCTGACAGCTTAGGTCACTTGGAATTCACTTGGAATTCACGAAGGAATTGCTTGTAGGCAGGAATCTGTTTCCATACATAAACTACCATTTTGATTTTATTGATGGTTTTATTTGGTAAAGCAAAATGTTCTATTTACATGTTTTGAGAAAAGTGGAAAATGCTTTATTTTGCATGGTTTTGAAAAGGCAAAATATTTTTTTTCACATATTTTTGAAAACTGCAAAATTTTCCATTTACATGTTTTGAAAAAAGTGGAAAATGCCGTATTTTGAAATGTACAAAAACTTTAATTTGCATGTTTTTGAAAAGTCTCAATATTCTTTTTTTTACATGTGTTTGAAAACTGCAAAATGTTTCATTTACATGGTTTGAGAAAATTCAAGCAGCGGGGGCTGTCTGCGCTCACCGCATTATCCGGCCCTGTAAGCTGCATGTCTGTTTCGTATTTTATTAGGAATTTAAAAGTAAATACAAAGGAAGGAAAAAAATCCGCTAATTATTACCTGTTAATAATTTGGTTTGCACTCTTGTGCGGTGGTGGGACTTCTCCGGAATAGATGAGAGACACAAGAATTAATTTTTTGTAGGCCTCGAGCATGATGTGAGACAAAGTTGAGGCTGGGACTTGAATAGCAGCTTCAAAAAAATAAATGGACTCCCTAAATTTCTTGAGGGCTGCCAGGACCATTCCCCCGTAGTAAAAATAGAGCAGAACGGATTTGCAGTCGGTTCCTTTTATCTGTATAATATATTATTATTAGGATTTAATCCAAAATGTAAAGAACCAAAATGACCCATATCCATTTTTAGTAAAAAACAAAACGCACTATCTACAGAAAAAATTAAAATAACATGTTCATATGTTCATGGAAGCATGTAAATAGAATCTTGTGCAATTTTCAAAAAAAAAAAGGACATTTTACACTTTTCAAAAACACTTAATTAGAACATTTTGCCCTTTTGAAAAACATGGAAATAGGAAATTTTACACTTTTCCAAAACACTTAAAAAAATAGAACAGTTTGCACTTTCAGAAAACACGTAAATAGAACATTTTGACCTTTTCAAAAACATGCAAATAGAACAATTTGTTTATTTCAGAAACTCGTGAATCAGCCTTGTAAGCATGTATCTTATTTACTGTATTTTTTGACATAGCTCATTTTAATTCTAGCATATATTGGAAATGGGTCATTTTGGTTCTTCATACATGCTTCTTTGAAATTAATTTTTAATTTGTAGACAGAAACAGCTATAAACTGACGAACGAAGAAGGAAAACCGTGTATTTAAATTATACCTCAGGACTAAAGTCATCAATATCATCTGTGAGATAGGGAAGAGCAGC
Organism: Dicyrtomina saundersi; assembly: GCA_034695245.1. Classification (NCBI taxonomy): domain Eukaryota; kingdom Metazoa; phylum Arthropoda; class Collembola; order Symphypleona; family Dicyrtomidae; genus Dicyrtomina; species Dicyrtomina saundersi. The sequence continues at coordinate 7,005 of JAQFZE010005073.1, read as the reverse complement.
TTTAGGCACAGATGCCGCCAGGGAAAGTTCCAATAAATTCCCATGAATACTCGTCAGCTGTTTTTCATGAGCTTGGTACATCCGAATTGTCATTCCCAACAAACTAATTCCTCGAATTGGAATTTTACGACGTACTAAAGTCTCCGTCAGATTTTGACAGGCGTCCACAACTGAAATAGGCAGCAAAATGAGAAATTATTGCACAAAATTATTGGTAAGCTATTCCTATCGACACAGCCACAGCCTATCACTATTCTAGCATTAAATTAAACCATTTTTTTAAAACGAGTTTATGAACAAGACTGAGAAAGAACTCACTGAGTGATGGACAATTTCGAAGAACACTAGGTTCTATATTGGACACAAAGTTTTGGAGCTGAAGTAAATATGCTTCTAGATTCACTTGAACTTGGAGATCAGGGGATTTTGATTTCGCCGTTAAGACACCCAAGGCTGCTAATGCATGGATTCGATCCGTCAACTGATTGAATCCTCCTTCCAAATTAACCCAAGACTGACGGGAAATTGTTTCCACATATTTCGGTAAATTGTCCAAATACTCTTTCGAAGCAACTCCTTGAGCTATAAGTTCATGAAACAGACACAACAATCAACAATCGAGCAATAGCGAAAACAACTACAAGTTTATTTAATAATAATAATAATAAAAATTTATTCATTAAGTCGATTTGGCCGCAGCCCATACAACATACAAGTTTATTTACAACTGCCACTGCCAATCAGTTTAAAATTAAGATAATAAATTATTAAATCAGTCATCAGTAGTAATAAAGCTCAACTTTTAATTCAACCATCATCACGAAGAATTTAAACAATGTCTACATACAACATAGGTAATAATACAGCCCATTTTTACATACATGAGATCCCAACACGGGCAGCAGACACGTAAATATCCATTGTTCTGGTAAACTAGCAGTCACGATTCTAAAAACGACATAAAAAGTATAAAAAGTAATAGCAGTTTATGTATATTTTCATAACAACAAAACATCATTATTATTAGGTAGTAAAAGCTTATTATGTAAATCTTACAGTTTTGCGTTTTTCAAAAACATGTAAATGTAACATTCTGTACATTAAAAAAACATGTAAATGCAACATTTTGCACATTTCAAAAACATGTAAATTTTATATTTTGCACATTACAAAAACTTTTAAATGCAGCAATTTGCACTTTTCTAATACCTACTCACAATATTAGCAGTTTACGAGCCTACTTTATTTAGTGTTTGTATTTTAGAATATATATTGAATACATTCTAGCTCTTCAATTTCAATGTTCTACCATTGACCATCGCAATTACGTGCCAATGAATTCACCTACTAACTACTGACTACTTCTTCAAAGGTTGAAGGTTTCAAACTTCAATCATCAATGCAAATTAATGCCAATTAATAATGCCAATACCTGTCTCGTGTTGTTATTGCAATAATAAATCAATCAATCCGTTTAGTCCAGCTCCGGTAGCGGCCGTACCGGCTTCAATGCGACTACTTTTCCACTTCCAATTTCACCTTTACTTTTTAAGTAAATGTTACTTAAGTAACAAGTGGAGTAACTTTCAAATTAGTTCCAAAATCCAAATTTCTTTAATTCACTTTTCGTATGACTAAGTAGCGCTTTTAAAAAAGAGATGACAACTAGAAGAATCTTAATAAATAGCGATTGAAAATTGACAATTGACGAGACTGAAACTAAAATGACCAACACCAAAGGCCAAATGTGAATGTTGAATGTAAATGTAGGAAATTGCTAAGAATTCACAGAATGAAATTAGTAAATTAGATTTTAAAAGCCGAGCAGAAAGTTATAGAAACTGAAATATCGCGGTAAAATAATCAACGACTACCACATGATTCCAGCTGGCGGGAAAATTTCGAATTCTTTTTTTCAGTGCTGTGTGCAGTTCAGTGCACCATAATCACCATATTAAAGCAAGTACTGCGATACTTTATTTACGTGAGGGGGTCGTGCAAAGATGACGTTACCAAAAAACCCTCATTTTTGACCTCTGTCTTGATAGGCGGCAGTAGTCAAGTATACCCATTGACCGTAACAATGTACCAATGACGTCATTTGTGGACAATTCCTGACTGACTGCTACTGTCGGCATCGGCAACAGGTGAGAGTTACACTGGCTACACTCAGCACTGAATGAACCAGAACCAGCTGCTCCCCACAATAATTATTTTACACTAACAGCCATTCGCCGTGTCATTCATTCACAACTTTTAATTTTAATGTAATATTTTATTAAACAATTAAACTTCCGTCCGATAATTAATGACTTTCTGTCTGTCTGCAGTTGGATGTTCGATGTGAGGCGAATTTCTTCCGTCCGCATCTCCACATTTAAGTGACAAGCTATGAAAAATCAAAATTGTCCCTAATAATAAAATATTTTATAAGCACGTACAACCTACTGAGGACCCAGAAGGTTGCAGGTTCACCGGTCGAAGTTTTGGAATCAAAATGCAACTCAACTTTTATCATTTCAGAGTAGAATTAGAAATTAGAAGCCCAAGGTGACAGTCGACAGTAAACAATTATCAAAATTTTATTTTAATTGAAGTTTATTAATTTGCAATGTTGGATGTTGCATGAATCCTTATTCAGTCACTACTTCATACTTAGCAGTTCTTAGTTCTTAGACATGTGACATGTGACCTGACATCTTCAATTCTTATAATATGACCTGACCTACTCCATACTCAGTGATAAGTGTTGCATTTAAGTATTTATATGCATGAGAAATCAGAAGTCAAAGAACCGTAAACCGTTCATCGTTGGGGATCGCTTGTGGAGTTAAAAATTACTAAATTACATCACTTCGAAGTTCGAAAAAACAACCAAAAATAAAAATAATAAAATTAGAAATTCAGCTAGACTGAAGCTCGGAAAATAAATTACATAATTCGGCATCGTTATTTGTGCTTTTTTTGGTGCTACATTACTATTTACGACAAACTTGTATAATACCTACTTGTGACTTGTGATATAGTTTATTACTGGTATAATATAATTAACCGCTCGATATACATATTTATTAGCAAAGAATTATTTAATAGCTCGCGTTCCAAAGTTGACAATCAAGAAGCTTTTAAAATGGAACTATATCAAAAAACTGTATTTTTGCTGGACCATGGATCGTTAATGAGAGAGCCGGGAGGAGTCCCCATCGAGATTGACACGGGAACTGGATCCAGTTCATCAAGTAAATCCAAAAGTCGTGGAGGCTACATGCCATTTTCCTTCATTCCCTCAGTCACCAAGAAACTGTGGACACACGTCGTTGAGAATTCTTTGGAGTATGGAAGAATTGTGTTTGATTTATTTTCTGACACACGACCCCTTCGCTTCGTTCTCAATGACCCTGCCTCATCCTACAACATTAATTCATGGAATCCAACTGAACAAACATTTACTTTCGTGAGTGTCAACATTCTGTTTTCTGTCATTATGGCCATTATTGTATATGAACAAAATTAATCATTAATATTAATTTTTAAATGTTTTTTATTCATACCGTTTTTCAGTTAAACGAAGCTTTTGCAGAAGCAGGTCCGCCACATGATTCTCCTGCATCGATTCAGACTGGATTTAAAATTGCCTTGCAAGCCTTGTCACAACCAACTAAAGCTCAACGACAACAAATGCGAAAAACAAACCAGAGGGTAATAAGGATTGCAAATATTATTTTTTGCCTTAAACTTTTACAAAATTGCAATTAAATTGCAACGCTGCTTGGAGTGATGTTGAATAATTTATGTAACTTTTACTTTTGCAGGTAAAAAATCGCGGCCGTATAATCTGCATCACATCAGTTCTTACAGATGAAGGCCTCGAAGACATTTTTGAAAAAGCGTTGAGTCAGCACAATGAATCTGTTTTAGCATCTGATCAGTATGAAAATAAGCGAATTAAAAATATGGAATATTTTAATGTAGAATTAACAATTTATACCTCTGGTACTTGTACTGCTGGTATTGGTTAAATACTAAACTTTTTTCCCCTAAATAAAATTGTTACAGCTTACTACCAGTGGATTCGTGTGAATTTGGAATCATATCAGTGCATGCAGAGGGGAAAGAAAACATGGCAAGAATTAATTCACACCCGCTTCAAGAAGTTTCAGCCTTATTGTCCACCCAAGTCATTATTCTCACCCCTGCCAATATGAATGAGCAGTTTGTGAATCTGTGAGCAATTTTTAAAAGCAATTTTGCAGCTAACTTATTCGAGTATTTTTTTTAGAAAAAAATTTGCTATGCTATATGCCGCTACCTTTTGCCTGTTTTTTCTTCAATAATCCAAATTGAATTTGTATTGTTATAGGGGTTCAATTTTTATTTTGGAATTTCAGATGTGTTACTCATCATGATTTGGTATCACTGACTGTCACGGGGATCCCAATGAAAGAGGCGAGTTATTTAATTCAAGAAACATATAAATCAACTGAAAGTTTCGTAATTTTACACCCTTATTTCTGTCATGTTTTTATTTTGTTCAAAATTAGTGAATTTGATTAATTACAGGAGCAAAAGGCTCAAGCGTCCTCCAACTACGATGTTCCTCTTTTTCATCCAAGAATGTCTTCAACGAGTAAGGCAGACCTCCAGTAAATTAATATCGTCTGTGAAGAACCAAACTGACCCATATCCAATTTAAGATAGAATCAAAATATGCTATGTCATAAAAAAAATGAGAAACATGCGTAAAATGTTAATAAGGTGTTTTTGAAAAACTTAAAATGTTCTATTTTCATTTTTTTGGAAAGTGTAAAACGTTCTATGTGCATGTTCTTAAAAAGTCAAATGTTCTATAGTATACATGTTTTTAAAAAGGTCCAAAATGTTCTAATTCCATGTTTTCGAAAAGGTGCAAAATGTACTAATTCCACGTTTTAGAAAAGGTGCAAAATGTTCCAATTCTATGTTTTTGAAAAGGTGCAAACTTTTCTAATTCCAAGTTTTTAAAAGGTGCAAAAAATTCTAATTCAACGTGTTTGAAAAGGTGAAAATTAAACGTTCTAATTCCATGTTTTCGAAAAGATGCAAAATGCTCAATTTAAATGCTCTCAAGACATATTTGAATATTGTTGTAGATACTTGATATTGGTTTTAGCTAAAAATGGATATAGGTCATTTTGGTTCTTCACATACGATTTGTGATTTATGAACAGATTCTTCGTTTACCCTTCACTATTTGGCAAAATTAATTTTCAGGTTATGACTCACAAGTATTGAAATGGTCCACACCGTCAGCTAAACCAAGTAGTGAAGGGAATTGTCATCACTGCAATTCTGTAGTTCGTATTACGCCTGTAGATGTGTACAGGTAAACTGTTTTTAAGTCTCGCAGTTTTATTAATCAGATTTTTTTTTATTTTCATGCAGGCAATTTGTTTACAATTTAATATCGTTTTATATGGTTTTGATAATTTCGTGTATTTATTTTGAATTGATTTGTTTTTTGCAGCCGACCATCCGTTTGCTTGAGTAATTTTGTCATCGCAGGTCGCTCCGTGACGCTTGAGTCCCCAAAGAAAAGTATGTTATTTTTGCAATTTTTTTAAGCATGAAGGGTGTTTCTTCATGTACCCCAAATTAATAAGGGATCGTCCATAAATGATGTCATGTGTAGTGTCATCTGCGGCGAAAGTTCAAAGTATGTGCAATATTTTCTATTATTTTTTGTTTAGATAAAGTTGCCTCACATAACCATGTTCTGACCCCACACGGAGGAGAAATGTGGATGCACTCAATCGAGACAACACGAAATATTTTAGAGGATCCACCATCGATTTCCGAGGGGATGGGAGGTCGTGTAACGGACTACCGAATCCCAGACTTGGTGAATTTCATGAAGCAAAATAAGCTGGTGCCGTACCACAAAGGTTTACTCCAGAAATTAAAAGCTGAGGGAGTTGGGAAAGAATGTGGTTTCAAATTAAATGAGGAATTTCTAACAAAACCCAAAGATTGGATGAAGCAAAGACTTTTGAAAAAAACTGTCTACTGGCCGCTTACTATTGGGATGTCCATCCTTTTCTCTATGTCTGCTGTAAGTCCAAGATTTTTTTTGTCCTTGGTGTCGTACTCGTAAATTTAATTCAAAAATACCTACCTACCTACCTAATTTGTATCTTTAGTCATTTTGTGTACTATTAAAAATATAAAATTATACTTAATAATGTAGCATCTGGACAATCTTCTCCAGCTGCTCCCACTGGATGTTCTCACTGACAGTGACAAAGCGGACTGCGATAAAAATTTGTGGGCTTTGATGGCCATCGAAGCGCGTGGTGATCCACCCCCAGTGCCTTCTCCAATTTACAAGAAAGGCCATAAAAGGTGGGATCCCTAATTCATGATTGCAATTTGCAATCCCAAGTTACAGTATAAAATTATAAAGCATAATATGTGAGTAAAGATTCAATGTGAACTATATCCATTTTTTGCTGAAAAAGAAATGCACTATCTACAAAAAATATCTAGATCCTTGAAGGTCATGTTAATATTACAGTTTGAGTTTTTCAAAAATGTATAAATTGAACATTTCACGTTTTTCAAAAATATGCAAATAGAACTTTTTGCACTTTCCAAAAACATGCAAATAGAATATTTTGCGCATTTCATAAACATGTAAATAGAACATTTTGGACTTTTCAAAAACATGTAAATAGAATGTTTTGCAGATTTCAAAAACATGCAAATAAAATATTTTGGACTTTTTAGAACATAAATTATGAATGGGCATTTTGGACTCTTCAAAAAATCGTAATTAGCAATTACGAGTTTTAATGTACTTATAATTCTAGCTTAAATTGGATATAGACCATTTCGATTCTTAACTGACGATATGATTTTATGTGTGTAAATTGTATAACTTGACTTTTTCTTTTAACAATTATTAGAGACGAGCAGTGGCGAATGGTTTACACGGAAATAGAAAATTTCATTCGGGGCAATCTTCATTCA
>JAQFZE010005072.1:0-10615 GCA_034695245.1 Dicyrtomina saundersi | reverse complement strand
CAAATTGTAAAGTAAATCAGCGACTGCTTCCCTGTCCTTTCGTTGTAAAGAAACTGGAAATAAAATAAAAATTATAAATATACAAGTACTACATTTTATGTAGTAGTAGTATACTACTACTACTACTACAGATAGTAGCTCAGATAGAGCAGTGCGTTGAAAACAAGCGTCACTCCTAAATACCTGCTGAAATCACTCTGCTCCCAAAAGAACAGTTGCAACACGGCGTGGAAAATATTCATTCCGAAAACAAGAATCAAAAGTGCATACGTCACGAGTTCAGTTCTAATGTGCGAGTTAAAACAGTCCCTCGGGTGGCGGAATACATAGTGGGCAAACTTAAAACCGGAATCGACGATGATATACGGAATACCCGGGAAGTATTGGAAGACTAAGTAATTGGTTTGTAGCCATGGCGGCATCAGTTCAATGAACACGGGAAATCCTGTCAATGGTGGTTCGCCTATGTAAAAATAGGACAGAATTTTTTAATAAAGCTATATCGTCTGTGAAGAACCAAAATTACCCATATCCATTTGTAGCGAAAAACAATATCAACATCAACTATATACACAAATATTGAAACATGTCTTGAAAGCATTTAAATAGAATATTTTACACTTTTCAAAAACGTGCAAAAAGAACAATTTGCACTTTTCAAAAAACATGTAAATAGAATATTTTGCACTTTTTAAAAATCATGTAAATATAATATTTTGCACTTTTCCAAAATCATGTAAATAGAATATTTTGCACTTTTCTGAAAACATGAAAATACAACATTTTGAACTTTTCAAAAAACATGTAAATAGAATAATTTGCATTTTTCGAAAAACATGTAAATAGAATATTTTGAACTTTTCAGAAAACATGAAAATACAACATTTTGCACTTTTCAAAAAACATGTAAATAGAATAATTTGCATTTTTCGAAAAACATGTAAATAGAATATTTTGCACTTTTCAGAAAACATGCAAATACAACATTTTGCACTTTTCAAAAAACATGTAAATAGAATAATATGCATTTTTCGAAAAACATGTAAATTGAATATTTTGCACTTTTCAGAAAACATGCAAATACAACATTTTGCACTTTTCAAAAAACATGTAAATAGAATAATATGCATTTTTCGAAAAACATGTAAATAGAATATTTTGCACTTTTCAGAAAACGGTAAACCCTGTCAAAGGTGGTTCACCTGTAAAACTAAAACAAAATTTTTTAACGCAGCTATATTGTCATGTATTACAAAAAACTCTGTTTTAAAAAAAACTTACCTTGCACAGCATTGGGTTTGATGCTCCGCAAGTAGATCCAAGTCATGGGCACAATGATTAAATTAATGAAGATGAAGACGAAGAGATTTATGAGAAAGAAATTCGTCTTGTCCAGTGAGATGCTGAGTGATATGCCCATCGATGTTATGACGAGTATTAAAGACAGTATTTTGAATGTGGCTTTTTGCCTAAAGATATAAAAGGTATTGCAGACTAATAATTTATTATTTTATTACATTGTAAAATAACTAAATTCCCTTGGCGCTCTACTGAAATTATTTAAAGAAATACTAAATTACAAAAGCAATTTATTAAATATTTTTTTGTGATTTCATACGAGAAAGGTGACCCCGAGTGTCGAAACTGGTAAATTTTTATAATGGACAGTAAAGCGAAAATGAAAAAGGCGGAATAATCTAAACAAACAAATAATATAAAAACTAATTAAATTAAAATACTTTTATGTAAATGAAATTAGTAATGGGTAAGGGATTGTCCACAAACGACATGATTGAAAAATCACCATTTTAATGCCCTATGTCCCCCCAGTCATTAGCTTAACAATTGCATAGATGGATATCTTTAGCTTACTTACTTTAGTGAACTTAGGAACTTACCAAATGAAAAATTCTTGTGTGTCGGACGTCGGACAAGTGTGATAAGCTATGCTTAAGATTCCTATGACGATTAAAAATTTAAACATATAACTAGTTAAAATTAACAAACGAATATTTTTAAATAAAAAATTAAGGAATTGTAGTGCAACGAAACGAACTGCAAGTACGTAACAGTACAGTGTAACAGAATGCTAAATGTAACATGCAATAGTATTTATTAGAGGCCGTTCACAAATGATGTCATCAAAACACTCTATAATTCTTAAACCCTATAACCCTCCTGTGATCAGCCTCAAGACTGCGTGATAATGGCTATATTTAACATGAGATGTCATTAATACCCAAGTAGACCCGTGACGTCATTTATGAAGGAGCCCTTATGATAATAAATTACCTTGTATTATTAACGCAACGCCTTGAATGTAGAAAACATCAAAATGGTCAAAAACGCATGTATTTTCCTTAGAATTTGGAATCTATAATCAATTGCGCACAATACATGTTTAATAGAACAGCATCGTAGCGGTTGGCCTTTGTGGTTAAGTATATGTATAAAATGTATCTTAATACATAATTTTGGCTAAAAATTGCAATTATAAGGTACAAAATATAGAGAAAAAACTTTTTACAAAATTACACTTTCTTGAAGGTCAATATTTTCGAAGGCTAATGCACCTGCTTCGTTTTCGTTTTCGTTGTCGTTGGTCTTAAAATAATTCACAGGAGCAGTCCTCTTGACTGTCAACTGTAGAACCAGAACCACAAACGTTATCCAACTGCTGCTGCTGAACGGAACGATATTTTCTTTGATAGTGGAACACAAAGAGCAGAAAGGTGACGCCAAGTAGAATAAATAAAAATATAGTAGCTAAATAAAAGAATAAATAGAAAATATTAGAATATATTTAACAATTAAAAGGGAGGGCAACAAATTTTGATTTCGATTGAGTTGTAAAAAAACTGAAAGTAATTCAGGTCTTTGCCCGTGCGAGAGCATTTAAGCGATATATTTGAATATACATAAAATATAAATATCATCTGTGAAGAATCATAATGACCCATATCTATTTTTAGCTAAAATTAGAATGTACTATCTACAAAAATTAAGATCATTTTCCTAAAAGCATGTTAGTAAGTAGAACAGTTTGCAATTTTATAAATATGTAAATACATAGAATATTTTCCACTTTTAAAAAATATGTGTAAATGGAATATTTTACACTTTTAAAAAGCATGCAAATTGAACATATGTTGTGCTTGTTTATAATATGTAAATAAAACTTTTTGCACTCCTTTCGAAACATGTAAATAGTATAGAACTTTTTGCATTCCTTTCGAAACATGTAAATAGAACTTTTTGCACTACTTTCGAAACATGTAAATAGAACAATTTGCACTTTTCAAAAAACTTGTAAATGGAACTTTTTGCACTCCTTTCAAAACATGTAAAAAGAACAATTTGCACTTTTCAAAAGTAATCAAGTAGAACGTACAGTACTTTTTAAAAACAAAATCAGCATTTTACGCATCTATCTCATTTAGTATGTTTACTCATTTTGATTCAAACTTAAATTGGACATGTGCAGTTTTGATTCTTCACTCACAATATGGAGTTCTAATCAATGGATTTAAGTCTGTAGATAGAACGTTACCGTACAGGAACGCGGATGTAAGTTCTTCTCGTCATGTCCTGCCACACGCGTTTCAAATGCAGTGACTCAGCTACTTGCGACAGTTCCTCTTGATTTGAGTTCACAGTGTTTAATGGGCACTGCAATTTAGTAGATAAGAAATTGTACCAAACCGAATTAATAACATGCCTATAATTATTTAAAGTATTATCCCCGCAGTTTCATACTACACAACACGAGACATGAAATAACACACACATTTTAGTTAAGGGATCGTCCACAAATGACGTCACGAATAGGGTCAATGGGTCTACTTGCATACTGGTGACATCCCATGTTAAAGATAGCATTTTGCACAAGCAATCGTTAGGCTGGTGACAGGAGGGAAGAGGTTCTAGAAATCGCAAAATTTCGATAACATCACTTATGGACGAACCCTTTAATTAGGTAGTTGTGCTTTAACCAAAGCGGACTGGACATAAGTCCTCATGCAGATGACATATCCGGACTCCACTTGAACAGTGACAAGGTCAACATCAGGTGGAAACTTAAATCGGTGAAGTCAGTCTATTGTGGGTGTGACCTTGGCTCCGTAAATTGGACTGTTTAAACTACATGATAAATTATAAGCGTAATAGGAATCGTCCACAATTGACGTCACGAACAGAGGCAATAGGTCTACTTGGATATTGCTGACATCGCATGTTAGAGATAGCAATTTATATGCAATGGGTAAGCTCATATAACATTGAGGTTGTGGGCTCCTATAAAATAGGAATATTTTGGTGAAAACATTTAGTAACGACCCTTTAGATTACGATACAACATGATACCGTACACGTACCAACATATTTTATTAACATTACTATTAATCATACTATCGTCAGTGAAGAAACAAAATGACCCATATTTAATTTAAGCACATCCAACCCTGTTTTAAGAAATTGTTATCAACTACATTACGATAACACTATCATTTTATTTGTATTTCTATCATTAATATCTACCATTAACTAGATTGCCCTCCTAGGTTTGTACCAGCCTTTAGCCTTTAACATCACCTTTCTCTCCGTAGCCCCTTACTCACCAACGATGACGTGCAATCAATGCTTCACTTTAGTTTAACCTTCACTTTGCACTCTTAAAAAATTTAACATGATGATCTCCTTGATTATCATCTAGGTAATTATAATCAATGTATAAAACCTCTGTAAGAATAAAACAATGTTGTATACGCTAAGACCAAATCGACCAGATGAATAAATTATTAAATATTTAATTATGGCTAGAACTCAAATAGAATGCCACAAAAACACTAAAAAAAACATGCAATAAACACGTCCAATACGAAGACCAGTACATGGACCAACACATACACAAACACGTCCAATACATAGACCAACACATAGACCAACACGTCCAATACAAAGACCAGTACATAGACCAACACATAGACCAACACGTCCAATACAAAGACCAGTACATAGAGTAACACATAGACCAACACGTCCAATACAAAGACCAGTACATAGACCAACACATAGACCAACACGTCCAATACAAGGACCAGTACATACACCAATACATAGACCAACACGTCCAATACACAAACCAGTACATTCACCAACACAAAGACCAACACTTCCAATACGAAGACCAGTACATAGACCAACACATAGACCAACACGTCCAATACAATGACAAGTACTTGTACTAACACATAGACCAACACGTCTAATACAAACACCAGTACGTAGACCAACACATAGACCAACACTTCCAATACACAGACCAGTACATAGACCAACACAAAGACCAACACGTCTTATACAATAACCAGTACATAGACCAACACAAAAACCAACTTATCCTATACAACGACCAGTATATGGACCAACACATAGACCAACACGTCCAATACAAAGACCAGTACATAAACCAACACAAAAACCAACACGTCCAATACATAGACCACTACATAGACCAACACATTGAACAACATGTCCGATACACAAAACTGTACATAAACCAACACAAAAACTAACACGTCCCATACATAGACTAGTACATTAACCAACACATAAACCAACACGTCCAGTACGAAGACCAGTACATAGACCAACACATAGACCAACACGTCCAATACAAAGACCAGTACATGGACCAACACGTAGACCAACACGTCCAATACAAAGACCAGTATATAGACCAACACATAGACCATCACGTCCAATACAATGACTAGTACATAGACTAACATATAGAACAACACGTCCAGTACATATGCCAACACATAGACCAACACGTCCAATACAAAGACCAAGACATGGACCAACACATAGACCAACACAATTATTACAAAAACTAGTACATAGACCAACACATAGAAAAACACTTCCAATACAAAGACCAGTACATAGACATGCACGTCCAATACACAGACTAGTACATAAACCAACACATAGACCAGCAAGTTAAATACACAAACCAGTACAAACACCAACACAAAGACCAACACGTTTATTACAGAGACCAGTACATAGACCAACACATCGATCAACATGTCCAATACAAAGACTAATACATAGACCAACACATAGACTAACACGTCCAATACAAAAACCAGTACACAGACCAACACATAAACCAACACGTTAAATACACAAACAAGTACATAGACCAACACATAGACCAACACGTCCTATACAAAGACCAGGACATAGACCAAAACATAGGCCAACACGTCCAATACAAAGACCAGTACATACATTACCACATAGACCAACCCGGTTAATACAAAGAATAGTTTATAGTATAACACATAGACCAACACGTCCAACACAAAGACCAGTACATAGACTAACACATAGACCAACACGTCCAATACAAAGACTAGTACTTTGACCAACACATAGACTAACACGTCCAATACAAAGACCAGTACATAGACCAACTCATAGACCAACACGTCCAATACATAGACCAACACATGGACCAACACGTCCAATACATAGACCAACACATGGACCAACACGTAGACCAACACGTCCAATACTGAGACCAGTACATAGACCAACACATAGACCAACACGTCCAATACAGAGAATAGTACATAGACTAACATATAGAACAACACGTCCAGTACATAGGCCAACACATAGACCAACACCTTCAATACAAAGACCAGGACATTTACCAACACATAGACCAACATGTCCAATACAAAGACCAGTACATGGACCAACACATAGACAAACACTACTAATACAAAGACCAGTACATAGACATACAAGTCCAATACGCAGACTAGTACATAGACCAACACATAGACCAGCACGTTAAATACACAAACTAGTACATAGACCAACACAAAGACCAACACGTTTAATACCAAGACCAGTACATACACCAACACATTGACCAACACGTCCAATACAAAGACTAGTACATAAACCAACACATAGACCAACACGTCCAATACAGAGACCAGTACACAGACCAAAACATAGACCAACATGTCCAATACAAAGACCAGTACATAGACCAACACATAGACCAACACGTCCAATACAGAGACTAGTACATAGGCCAACACAGACTAACCCGTCCAATACAAATACCAGTGCACAGACCAACACATAGACCAACACGTCCAATACAAAGACCATTACATAGACCAACACATAGACCAACACGTCCAATACAAAGACCAGTACAAAGACCAACACATAGGCCAACACGTCCAATAAAAAGACCAGTACATAGACTAACACATAAACTAACTCGGCCAATACAAAGAATAGTTTATAGTCCAACACATAGACCAACACGACCAATACGAAGACCAGTACATAGACTTACACATAGATTAATACGTCCAATACAAAGACCAAACATATACCAACACATATACCACCACGTCCGATACAAAGTTCAGTACACAGACCAACACATTGACAAACCCTTTCAATACAAAGACCAGTACATAGACCAACACGTCCAATACACAGACTTGTACAAAGACAACACATAGACCAGCACAATAAATACACAAACCAGTACATATACTAACACAAAGACCAACACGTTTAATACAAAGACTAGTACATAGAAAAACACATCGACTAACACGTCCAATACTAAGACTAGTACATGAACTAACACATGGACCAACACGTCCAATACAGAGACCAGTACACAGAACAACACATAAACCAACAATCCAATACAAAGACCAGTTAATAGACCAATACATAGACCCACACGTCCAACACAAAGACTAGTACACAAACCAACACCTGGACAAACACGTCCAATACAAAGACCATTACATAGACCAACACATAGACTAACAGGTCCAATACAGAGACCAGTACATAGAATAACACATAGACTAACACGTCTAATACACGAACCAGTACAACGACCAACACATAAACCAACACGGCCAATTCACAAACCAGTACACAGACCAACACAGAGACCAACACGTCTAATACAAAGACCAGTACATAGACCAACACATAGACTATCACGTGCCAAACAAAGACCAACACGTTTATTACAGAGATCAGTACATAGACCAATACGTCGATCAACATGTCCAATACAAAGACTAATACATGGACCAATACATAGACCAACACGTCCAATACAAAAACCAGTACACAGACCAACACATAGACCAACACGTTAAATACACAAACAAGTACATAGACCAACACATAAACCAACACGTCCAATACAAAGACCAGTACACAGACCAACACATAAACCAACACGTCTAATACAAAGACCAGTACATAGACTACCACATAGACTATCACGTGCCATACAAAGACCAGTACATACACTAACACATAGACCAAGACGTCCTATACGAAGACCATTACATAGACCAAAACATAGACCAACACGTTTTATACAAAAACATTTACATAGACCAACACAGAGACCAACACGGACAATACAAAGACCAGTACATAGACCAACACAAAAACCAACACGTGCCATACAAACACCAGTACATAGGTACTAACACATAGACTAACACGTCCAATACAAAAAATAGTTTATAGACCAACACATACAGCAACACGTCTAATACAAAGACCAGTACATAGACAGACACAAAGATCAACACGTCCAATACAAAGATCAAAACATAGATCAGCACATAGACCAACACGTTCAATACACAAACAAGTACATAAAACAACACAAAGACCAACACGTCCTATACAAAGAACAGTACATAGACCAACACATAAGCCAACACGTCCAATACAAAGAAGAGTACATAGACTAACACATAGACCAACCCGGCCAAAACAAAGAAACAGTTTATAGTAAAACACAAAGACTAACACGTCCAATACAAAGACCAGTACATAGACTAACACATAGAACAACACTTCTAATACAAAGACAAGTACAAAGACCAACACATAGACCAATAAGTCCTATACAAAGACCAGTACATAGACCAACTTATAGACGAACACGTCCAATACATAGACTAACACATGGACCAACACGTAGACCAACACGTCCAATACAGAGACCAGTACATAGACGAACACATAGACCAACACGTCCAATACAATGACAAGTACATTGAATAACGTATAGAACAACACGTCCAGTACATATGCCAACACATAGACCAACACGTTGAATACAAAGACCAAGACATGGACCAACACATAGACCAACAAAGTTAATACAAAAACCAGTACATAGACCAACACATAGACAAACACTTCCAATACAAAGACCAGTACATAGACATACACGTCTAATACACAGACTAGTACATAGACCAACACATAGACCAGCAACTTAAATACATAAACCAGTACAAAGACCAACACAAAAACTAATACGTTTATTACAGAGACCAGTACATAGACCAACACATAGACCAACACGTCCAATACAGAGACTAGTACATAGACTTACATGAAGAAAACAACACGTCCAGTACATAGGCCAACACATAGACCAACACCTTCAATTCAAAGACCAGCAAGTAGACCAACACATAAGCCAACACGTCTAATACAAAGAAGAGTACATAGACTAACACATAGACCAACCCGGCCAAAACAAAGATTAGTTTATAGTTGAACACATAGACCAACACGTCTAATACAAAGACCAGTACATAGACTAACACATTGACCAACACGTCTAATACAAAGACCAGTATATAGACCAACCTATAGACCAACACGTCCGATACATAGACCAACACATAGACTAACACGTGAACCAACACGTCCAATACAAAGACCAGTACCTAGACCAACACATAGACCAACACGTCAAATACAGAGACTAGTACATTGACTAACATATATAACAACACGTCAAGAACATAGGCCAACACATAGACCAACACGTCCAATACACAAACAAGTACATAGACCAACACAAAGGCCAACACTTCCAATACAAAGACCAGTACATAGACTCACACATAGACCAACCCGGCAAAAACAAAGAACAGTTTATAGTCCAACACATAGACCAACACGTCCAATACAAAGACCAGTACATAGACTAACACATAGACTAACACGACCAATACAAAGACCAGTACATAGACTAACACATAGACCAACACGTATTATACAAAGACTAGTACATAGACCAACACATAGACTAACACGTCCAATACATAGACCAACACATGAACTAACACGTAGACCAACACTGCCAATACAGAGACCAGTACATAGACCAACACATAGACCAACCTGTCCAATACAATGACTAGTACATAGACTAACATATAGAACAACACGTCCAGTACATATGCTAACACATAGACCAACACGTCCAATACAAAGACCAAGACATGGACCAACACATAGACCAACACGTTTAATACGAAACCCAGTGCATAGACCAACACATAGAGAAACACTGCCAATACAAAGACCAGTACATAGACATACACGTCCAATACACAGACTAGTACATAGACCAACAAATAGACCAGTACGTTAAATACACAAACCAGTACAAAGACCAACACAAAGACCAACACGTTTATTACAGAGACCAGTACATAGACAAACA
>JAQFZE010005071.1:0-10615 GCA_034695245.1 Dicyrtomina saundersi | reverse complement strand
TAGAAAAATTTAAAATGTTCTTTTTACTTGATTCAGAAAAGTGCAAAATGTTCTTTTTACTTGATTCAGAAAAGTGCTCAATGTTTTATTTACATGTTTTGAGAAAAGTGGGAAATGTTTTATTTCCATGTTTTCGAAATGTACAAAAAAATTTATTTTGCAAGTTTTTGAAAAATCAAAATATTCTTTTTTGCATATTTTTGAAAACTTTAAAATGTTCCATTTACACGTTTTTTGAAAATTCAAGCAGCGGGGGCTGCTTGCGCTGGCCGCATTACCCGGCCCTGATCGGAAGGGATTGGACGGGAACGTCATAATTATAATTGATTTATAAACAGTGCACATAAATTCAAGAATTATTTTTGTAAGTCTCGTAGAAACTGTAACTTTAACTTTAACAACTGAGCAGTAGATTAAATTTCAAATTGGGCTACACCAAAATCTTAAAGAGGTACCCGTAGACACTCACATAATTTTTTTTCAATTTGAACAAGTTACTTTTTCTCACGGTCAATTTAACTGCAACTACTCATGAGGGACAGAGTAAAAAAAGGTTGGAATCACACGGGATGTGACCGCAATACAAACTTTGTTGGAGAAACCTCTATGCGTAAAAATCAAAATGAATTGTATTGCTTCCACAATCCACTATTTTCTTGAATACCTTCAAAACTCTATGCATAACTCTCGGTCATCTCGAGTAGTACCACTTATTGTTGGATCCAGAGTTAAAAAAGGTCACTGCCTGCAATACATTACAATGCAGTACAAGAGGAGAGATACTCATAGAGTGAAATTTCCCAAAAGGATCTTACCCCAGGAATCTCATGTACAAAATCTGAACCATTCAAAAATGCAAAGGGAAAAGTTTTGGAGGTAAAGTGAAGGAAATAGTTGTGAAAAGAAATCTGAATGATTTCAAGTATGGAACCTGTGCGAGGAATCTAGGTACGTGAGCGAACGGGAATTTAGAAGGATTTGATCGTAATCGTATGTTGGAATAAAGGTGCATGGGATTTGATATCTTCAACTCACACTCACATTGTCCCCCAATGATAATAATAGAAAATATTCCCCTTTACTTTTCACATTAGCTTTCTACTTTCACATTTCAGTACCTATAGAAACCAACTAAAAGTTTCAAACAAAATCTCTATAATAATCAATCAATCTAAGAAGCGACATTATCACACACTTTGACACTTGGACCGTTCAATTCAAGGCCTTGTTAGTATTTTGCAAGATCCTTACAACACGCGGAAAGGAAAGTTTTTCTGTCAAGGTGAAAACGATACAAAGATATATGATGAGCTGGTTTCCAAAAAAAGCTCCAGTTTAAAAGTTCATGTTAATCATTTACATAAATATCAGTGGGCTGTCATTCTGTCATCATTATTGTAATCCACCGTGTATCAGATGCTGTTGGGATGTAAGCATCTGGCTGATACAGTGTCCCTCTCCCTGTGTTGTTGCACTCCATATTATGAATTTGTGAATGGCTCTCAACAATACCTGGAAAAGATGACGATAGTCTTGGCCTTTCCAGAGTCAAATAAAACTCAATGCCAAATAAAACTCGAACTCGACACAAAGAAACCAAAAAAAAGTCGAGGGCGTTCACCAAAATGCATGTTTAGATTTCGTTCAGCTGCTTCCTGACACTGACATGATTCAGGAACATTCATCTCTGGCTCTGGACGCTCTGAGCGAAGGGGAAGGATTTAGGAATGCAGCACATGCTATTGTAGATTGTAGTTGAGTGATTCATCGAGCGTTGGACAGAAAGCATGAGAGAGGATTTTAAGGAATTTTAACTCACACAACACAAGACAACACGAGCAGAAAAGAGACCATAGTGTTGTCAAATTGAATAGGAATCGTGACGTCGAATGGAAATCAATGCCATCGTGTCCAAATCCAAATCCAAATCCAACCAAAATCAAAACTCAATGCACATTCCATAAGAATCTTCATCTCATATTTCCATCATTAGCAAAGCAAAGGGAGGAATATGAAAAAATTAACATTGTATCTCTCAGCCTCGTTCTTCCTTTCCACTGGGCACACGCTTCAGGAATAATGGGCTGTGTAGAAAATGAAGCTTAACTGTGGCGGTGAGAAAGAGTGGGAGATGGTGAGGAGAAAGCCTGGATTCATTTCCCAAGTAAACAAAGGGAAACCATTCGCACATGGAGACTCAGCAGCTCCCACTCTCGCTCACCGCTACAGCACACAGCACATATACATTGAATAGATGAAATTTAATTCGTAGTATAATGGGAATGGGCGCTCGTGCCATGTTTGAATTATGCTCCCCATTATATTCTCCAAGAGGAGTCTCGTACGCGTAGTTTAAACTGAAAATCAAGTTGAAATGTTTCATCTCACATCACACAATCTTCTCCCCATTGAAATGATGTCTATTCTGTGACTGTGTGAGGAGTAACTGAGGAGGAACAATGCGAATGTGCAAACTGTTTTTCTGAATGTTTTATTTTATTATCAAATTCAGTCGAGTTACGTAAGCTGAGATGTATCTACCACCAACTATATCCAAGATGCAGATCTAAGCTTTTGGATGTGGGTGTACTTCCCTCGTGAGTAGTAAGTTAGAAATCGTCTGTGAAGAACGAAAATGACCCATATCCAATTTCAGCTACAATCGAAATGAGCTATATCATAAAAAAATGAGAAACATGGGTAAAATGCTAGTTAGGAATTTTTGAAAAGTTGAAAATGATCTATTTACATATTTTTGAAAAGGTCAAAATGTCCTATTTACATGTTTTTGAAAAGGTTAAAATGGTCTATCTACAAGTTTTTTGAAAAGTTTTAAATGTTCTATTTACATGTTTTTTGAAAAGTGTAAAATGTTCTATTTACATGTTTTTAGAAAAGTGTAAAATGTTCTATTTACATGTTTTTTGAAAAGTGTAAAACGTTCTATTTACATGTTTTTTGAAAAGTGTAGAACGTTCTATTTACATGTTTTTTGAAAAGAGTAAAATGTTCTGTCTACATGTTTTTTGAAGTTTTAAATGTTCTATTTACATGTTTTTTGAAAAGTGTAAAATGTTTTATTTACATGTTTTTAGAAAAGTGTAAAATGTTCTATTTACATGTTTCTGAAAAGTGTAAAATGTTCTATCTACATGTTTTTTAAAAAGTGTAAAATGTTTTATTTACATGTTTTTTGAAAAGTGTAAAATGTTGTATTTACATGTTTTTGAAAAGTGCAAAATGTTCTATGTAAATGCTTTCAAGACATGTTTCAATATTTTTGTAGATAGTACATATTGTTTTTAGCTAAAAATGTATATGGGTCATTTTGGTTCTTCACAGACGATATGCGTCCTTTTGATTGCTCACTTCTGTTCACTGATGTATCAAAGTTGTGTTTACATTTTAAAATATCACTTTTCTAAAAGTGCGACGGGAGCTGCCGGAAGAATATTCTGTACCCGCGTTTAGACACGAGGCAAAATTCTATTATCTTTTTCGGAGTATCTTTCCTTTCGCCCAACACATATGTCTTTCACCTGCATTTTTGTTTTCCTTTTAAAGACTAAATTTGTTTATAGTTGATGCATTAGTGTGAATGGCATTTGAGCTAAAAACAAATGACACAGCCTTAGAGTAAAATATTTAAGAGCAGATGCGTCTCCTTTATTTTGATAAACGTCAGGAAGATTGACTGTTTTCTGCATGAAGATCAATGTTGCTTTAGTTAGGTGCGTTTGCATGTTTTTTAAGAGTGAAAGATGAGGCCGAGAGGGATAACCAAATGAAATAATTTATTAAAAAAAACAAGTCCTTGACATTTTATGAGACGGAGGAAGGACAGGGCAGCAGCCCCTCAAGTAAATAATGGAGTGGAGAAGGAGTGGACCGTGAGACAAGTAGGGAAAAGAAAGTGATAGTGAGTGAAAACACGAGAGGATAAAATACCGAGGCCAACTTTCTTTGTCACAGGAAATGGGAATAGAAATCGAAATCAACAGCCCGAGCATAGAGATGTCCCAAACTTATGAGGAGCCGTCAGGAGACGGAAGAGGAAAATCCGATTTCACTCCCTTCCCTTCCCCTTGCATTTGTACCTATTTTATTTTTTTATTTTTTCAAAGAGGTGGCAGGGGAGTTTGACTAAAATCGAGGAGTTGTCGATGTCGAATAATCTAGCTGAGTTGCTTATTTTATTATTTCTGAGTTGAAGATAAATCTGATGAAGCCACACCATTCAATTGGAATACACATACAACAATGCAACTTGTAGAGATGTAGCGACACAATATACACGTCCAGGGCCGGACGAAGTAAATGCTTTTAGGCAGCAATTTGTTTCCATACAAAAACAACCATTTTGATTTTATTGATGGTTTTCTTCCGTAAAGCTAAATGATGTATTTACATGTTTTACAAAAGTGCAAAATGTTCTTTTTACTTGATTTAGAAAAGTGCTCAATGTTCTATTTACATGTTTTGAGAAAAGTGGAAAATGTTTTATTTCCACGTTTTTGAAATGTACAAAAAAATTTATTTTGCATGTTTTTGAAAAGTCAAAATATTTTTGTTACATATTTTTGAAAACCGCAAAATGTTTCATTTACATTTTTTTCGAAAATTCAAGCAGCTGGAGCTGCCTACGCTGGCCGCATTATCCGGCCCTGTACAAGAAAAAATCAACTATATGGACACGCCTGTCTTCCACACTTGTCCTGATAGGCATGTTCCAATCATGTGATACAATGTCCTATCCTGGAAATAATTCCTAGAGTCAGCTCGCTGTCATTCTGTATAGAAAAAAAACCTGTGAAAGTTCCCAGTTGCCGCATTGATTTATCAAAGTATTAAAAGATGTATGGGAAAAAATTATGAGACTCACACTCCTCGCTGCTACAGAGCGATAAAAGAAGAGGCATTGTCGATATTTGGATGTACTACAATGTACACGTGGAGAGCGTAACCGTAGGTGAGGCGGAGCCTGTGTGGAGATGGACTCTTTATTAATCTTTGTTACATTTCATGTGCAAAATCCGAGTTATCTCATCAATCTGACGAAGAAAGAAACTGCTTTTCATTTCCTCCCAAATTGAGTGCACACACATCAGAGACTTTTTCCGTTTTCCTCGGAAGTCAAAGTCAACGCCGGCATTACACTCAATACAAAAATAGGAATTTAGTCTACCTTTGTATTTCATTTAAGACGGCTCCAACTTGTAGCGAGAACTATATACAGAGACATCCTGCCCAAATCGTAATTGTTGCTACAGCCGTACCAACAGCCCCACTTCCAGTATAGGCATATAGGCACGGCAATGTTATCAGTATAGGGCCTTGCCTACAAGTATACGCGCATGTATTTATTGAAGGGGTCTAAAATGAGCTTGTCAAAAGAGCCCGTGGCCCGTAGAGGTCACAAACTGGAACATATTAACTCAAGACGCTATTTCAACTCCCACTCCTGTCCTTTCCGGTTTATTTTATTCCAGTTTTTTTTTCTGTACACCTCTCAAGTACAAGAGCTATATCGTCGGTGAAGAACCAAAATGACCCAATTCCATTTGTAGCTAAAAACAATATCAACTATCTACAAAAATATTGCAACATGCGTTGAAAGCATTTAAATAGAACATTTTGCACTTTTCAAAAACATGTAAATAGAACATTTTGCACTTTTCAAAAATTTGTAAATAGAACATTTTGCACTTTTCAAAAATATGTAAATAGAACATTTTACACTTTTTAAAAACATGCAAATAGAATATTTTACACTTTTTAAAAACATGTAAATAGAACATTTTACACTTTTCAAAAACTCTTAATTAACATTTGACGCATGTTTCTCATTGTGTTTTTATGACATAGCTCATTTTGATTGTAGCTTAAATTGGATATGGGTCATTTTTGTTCTTCACAGACGATATGGCATGTCAAGGCTGTGAAAATCATAACGACAGTTAAGGTCCATTTCTTCATGAACCCCCACGCACGCGGACAGACACAGTTGTATAGAATTTTGTCGAGATGAGGCCCATATTTATATGCACCTCTTGCCCCCTCATGAGGAGTTGAAGAAAATGAGCCAAAATTATTGATTCTGAATCAATGCACATAAATGACTCAATTATCCCTAATGGATTCTCTCTCCCTTTGCGAGTAAGTACATGGGGCGGAAATAAATTCTGAGTGATGACGTGGATTTTTGTGCTCCAGTAAAAATAATATATTTTTTTTATCTTTCCCTTTTCATTCCTCCCTCCGCCAACGCCAACTGCCTCAGCTCCTTCATAGCGCTCAGTCAGTTCATCTCGAGCGATTATCCTCTTTGGAATCCTTCAGCTTCTTTTCTTTTGTAGTCATTCTTGAGCCCATATCTACACTCCATACTCCACATGCCTCGAGTCCATAATATCTGCCCCTGGCCCGTGCCTCTCAAGTCATTACTCACTCCACTCCCCTCCCATGCATCACACACGCACACACACACACACACACCAAAGGAAAAAGAAAAGAATTTGATATATTCTTGAGCGAGATTACACATTTTTCAGTCAAATTTCTTCCACAAATTACTCTACAGTTCTACACTCTACGTGCTCAATGTTTCCAATTTAACTCACCAAGAATTGTTCCTCGTCCCAGTGCACATCTCACATACCAACTCCATTCAGAGGAATGCATTCACTCCAATAAGGACTTATGGAGAAAGTCAAAGTGAAAGTCGTTCTTACAATGGCTACTTTACAACCTAGTGCGTATACTGATTGCAAACTATGATATCCTATTCGTAGACTATAGAGTACATTTTCTGATACTTGACGCTTTGAAATTTGTTTAATGAAATTATAACTACTCAAAAAATTCGTTCCACTCCAGGCCCGCTTTTCAGGTCACCAGGGCCGCAGGGCCGGACGAAGGAATTGCTTTTAGGCAGAATTTTTTTCCATAACATAAACACCATTTTGATTTTATTAAAATTTTTCTTTGGTAAAGCAAAATGTTGTATTTAAGTGTTTTAGAAAAGTGCAAAATGTTCTTTTTACTTGATTCTGAAAAGTGCAGCAAAGTTGGTTTTTAAAAAGTGCTAAATATTTTATTTTCGTGTTTTTGAAAATGTGCAAAAAAATTTAATTGCATGTTTTTGAAAAGTCAAAATATTCCATTGACATATTTTTGAAAAATGCAAACTGTTCCATTTACATGTTTTTTTTGAAAATTCAGTGCCTTCGCTGGCCGCATTATCCAGCCCTGCATGTCATTCCTGAGTCATAAGTCATGTTCAGGAAATATTAATAAAACAAGTACTCTCACTATTTTGTGGATTAGGGACACAGACTGATTGTGAGATCAACGTCACCAGTCACGAGCAATATCATCAGTACGGATTGAACAAGATCCCCAAAAATGGCTCTGTTTAATACCCTAGATACTCCTTTATCACGGTAGTCATGATTCCAAGGAGAATTCAATTTTAATCTTACATTCATCTCAATAAAATTTGAAAACACGTCGTGTCTCAGAATTGATGGTTGATACACTACAATTTACAATGGATTTCCCAGACACTGACAAGATCGATAGACTCACAACTACGGTACAGTAGAGCACAAGACATTACATGGAAATTCCTTCATGACTTGTCCCATACATCAGCACACCCATCCATCCAACCAACCAACCAACCATCCACATTCTCTGTGTATCCAGTGTATGGAAATCAAAACTATTGAGCCTGAAGCATCGACGGGAGGGAGCGATCAATCCAAACAACTATGGCTATTACAGGTCGTTAATCATAGATATAAACTCGAGACAGAGCTTAATAGCATGAAATGCCTCCATGTACGGGGAAAGAAACACACTGAGGAGAAAGGACAAGGACAATATTTAAAGTAAAAACGAGAGGAGAGACCCATGAGTGAATATAGAGACAGTTCAAGATGACGACTACATGGAGATTTTGTTTCATCGATTTTATCACAAAATACATGACACACACACACATACCCAAACTCCTTACTTGACTTGTTGACTCCGGCAAGAGGAAGGAAAACAAGGCCAATATATTACTTGTGGCACACACACACACTCTCCCCTGCCCTTCCTTTTGTGCTTGAGGTTCCGTTACATATTTAATTTAATAATACACAAAGAAACAAGCTAGGTACATCCTCAACTGTTTACAGTCTCTCTCATCGTCAGTGTTCCTGTTCAGTATTTGACGAGACATTGAGATTGACTGACGAAGGAGTGCAGCTCACATTCTCGCATGCTACGCTATTATTTATGAACATAAAATAGGGAGGCATTTCACGAGTCAATACAGGCATCTTTGAGGCATGTAATATGCATTAACAGATTTATAAAGAGCGCAGATAATATGACGTTTCCCTCACTCATTCCATAGTCAGCTTCATTAGTTATAGCGACTCCAAGCTAATTTTTGTACTAAATCGTCTGTGAAGAACCAAAATGACCCATATCCAATCTGAGAAGACCCACGCCCTCAGATTGGAGTACTTTAAAATGAGCTTACCGTGGAACACGGTGAAGTTTATACTGAACCTGAGATCTGGCCTGCCAAGAATCGTCCTTAGAGGGAAGGTTACTAACCTTAATGGAATGAACAGAATATGGAAACGAGTAGAAACACCTGACTGCGACCTATGCGGGAAAGAAGAGCAAGACGTTTTTCACGTAATGCTCAACTGTACACACTACAAATCCCCAAGAACCAAATTTCTTAGGAATCTAAGCAGTGTAGGAATAACTCCGTAAATGCTCTAATACAACGCGGGTCTCTATTAGAACGCGGGTCGCTAATAGAACGCGGGGGTCTGCAATGCTTTAACATTAGGTGTCTCTAATACAACGCGGAGGGTAAACTTCCGAGTTTTAATACAACGCGGGTCGTTGTATTAGAGCATTTACGGTAGGAAGAACCTCACAGAGCAAAATTTCTGCCATTACCACGACGCCAAGGGATTTGAGCTACTCTTTAACTTCTGGGATACAGTCATAAGGACCCGGGATTTCTACTACGGATGCATTGGAGCGGCCTGATTCACCATACCTCGACCACCCCACCACACCCCTTCCAAATAATGCCTACTACCTATTGTGTAAGGATAATCAACAATTAACATGCCCTCTTTTCAGATGCGGATAATCAAGAAATAACATTCATAAGTATAACAAAATCAAACAAATATTTATTACTATATTTAACCAAGGATCAATTACCCTTGTACAGTCAATTATGTAAATAACCAATGTTGTATGGGCTGCGGCCAAATCGACTCAATGAATAAATTATTATTATTATTATTATTATTATTATTATTATATATCCAATCTAAACGCAAAATGAGCTATGTCATAAAAACAAAATGGGAAACGTGCGTAAAATGTTTATTAGGAGTTTTTGAAAAACGTAAAATGTTCGATTTACATTCTTTCTGAAAAGTGGAAAACGTTCTATTTACA
Source organism: Dicyrtomina saundersi (assembly GCA_034695245.1). Taxonomy (NCBI): domain Eukaryota; kingdom Metazoa; phylum Arthropoda; class Collembola; order Symphypleona; family Dicyrtomidae; genus Dicyrtomina; species Dicyrtomina saundersi. The sequence goes on along the minus strand of JAQFZE010005071.1, from coordinate 1,129 downwards.
TGGTTTTGAAAATCGTAAAATGTTCTTTTTACATATTTTTTAAAAGTGCAAAATATTCTATATAAATGCTTTCAAGACATTTTTCAATATTTTTGTAGGTAGTGGATATTGTTTAAAGCTACAAATGGATATGGGTCATTTTGGTTCTTCACAGGCGATATACAGCATTCAGCTTTTGATCCCAAGAAGTAAAGGTCTTCTTTGTATCTTTTAAGTACAGCATATTATAGCTTTCGCTTTGACGACTTTGACAAGTGAAATGTAAGTCAAATCCTGCGTTTAAAAATAGTTGTATGATTAAAGCGTACCTTGCTTCAAACTGGTTGGATAATGCGTGCCCACAAAAGTGCACGGGCGTAGGTACATAGGAAGTAGGTCTCTAAATATTATGCAGGTATAGTAGATAGTAGATGCAGGTACGTTTCCTGAGTACCGGTCCCGGTAGCGGTACCGGTGCCTCCTGTCCCTGTCAGTGGCAGTAGTAATCAGAGCAGTGTGAGAATTAGAGACGAGTTGATGAGCATTGTAGAATGTAGAAGGGGAATTATATGAAAATGAAAGGAGCACAATGGAAAATATTTCCCCGAATTACTAATCCCATCTGACAATTTAGACAATCTTGACATGTGAGGATTTCAGCAACGATTATTCTCGAGCCTTTTAATTTGCTCAAAGAAAAATATTAAATTAGCTCCAGAACATTGAGTATATCTGACGGAGTGGGAATGAGACATGCTGTGCGCCTGGATGAGTCTGATTTAATTATCAGATACTCCATTGGATTTCCATCATTTCCTCCTACACATCATCATCGTAAATGCAGATTCTATGGGAAATTCTACACACTCATCATCATGCACGTCACATTCACATTCCACACATGTCACAAAGTCCTCACGAATATCACTCCAGGCAACATAACTACGGAGACTCTACCTGCCTACATGGAGTTTCCACACATATGGATTCCATAGGCGAGTAGGCTTCCAATCACAAATTACCATTACATCCCGTGATAATCAGGGCACAAGGTCGGTTGGTAATAATTGTTTAAAGTACCTATGTATTTAAGTTGATTGTTCCCTCCTGAATAGAGAAAGTAGGGGAGACAGAGAAAGAGAAAGTGTTA
>JAQFZE010005070.1:0-10618 GCA_034695245.1 Dicyrtomina saundersi | reverse complement strand
TCCTCCAAATGAGCCGCTTTCTAAAAGTTATTGAAATAAAAACAGAAGGCTGTTCTTTGATAAGTCATGCACGACTGAATTCATGCACTTTTTTTAAGGACCTAATTTGATTTTTCCTAATAAGACATCTACTAACCGGGCATCGTAACCTTTAGACAAACACGAATAAAAGGGCATTTCATTTGTTTCTCACAGCAAGTGTCCCCAGCTGTGCACTTTCCCCATGCAAGACACTGAAACCAGTACATGAAATATGAAAAAATTATTACGTATCTCAAAAAACACTCAGCTGTCCTTTATTTAGTACTATAGAAATTTTTACTATACCGAAAATATTTTTACAACTACAAAACGTAAACAAGAATAACCGTTACCGAACCGCGCCCAAATTGAAGGTTTGCTAAATTATTAAAATTAAAACAAATTTCGTGTTACTTTAATTTCTACTCAAAATAAGTTTAAAAAATTAAATCAATAGGCTAATTGTGTTTTGTTTCTGTTTACCTTGAGTTTCAAGTGATCCTGCAAAAAATCAAGAAGTGCATCGTCATTACTTAATTTTTAATGTAAACTGTCTAAATATTTTAAATTAGTTCATAAATTAGATTGTTGACGAAGCCAAAACAGCAACACGTTTTTAACCAAACGTAAAATGCGATATTTAAAATGAACTAAAATTATTAAAAAATATTTTTTAACCAACTCAAGTACTCAAAAAAACTTACGATTAGTCGAGCATTGTATTGTATCGACAGCTGCTGCAATGTAATTTGTTCTGCTATTTACTCCTTTAATTTATGTGACTTTAATAATTTGCCTAACACGTTGGAATTAAGCTTGGCGGAATTGGTTTAGTCGATTCATTTATTTTAAAATAACTAATTTCCACATTTTGTTAGGCAATTGAATTTTTGTTTGGCTTGCAGTATTGCAATTAATTTTTAATGAATTTGTTTTAATGGTAGATGGAATTGCTTGTGCATCATTAGCAGCTGAAATCCTCACCAACAACCTTACGGCTGACGGTAATACTACTAATAATAACAACGGAGGCTGTTATTACCCTAAAAGTAATTACTCTTAATGCTAATGAGGGCAATTTCTACCAATTCTGCTGCAACCCTTAAATTCCTGTGATTTTATGTGCTAAATGAATGGAATATTGGTACTTGACGAAATTATTTATTGGCCAATCAAAATTTTGCGCTAAAAGTATTTTAATTCTTCAGTAAATTATATTTTTATATCAGTAATTTTACTTTCAGTATCTGCTAAAATATTTAATTTTTTTAGCAGTGACTACTGCTATCATTGATTCTAAATAAATCTAATTTACACAGCTTACGGATTAATTTTGGAGCATTGAGTTTATCATCAAAATCAATGTCCATTGTATTTGAACTCAACGGTTCTGCCATTGTCAGTGGTAGTCGTTGCGCATCTTGCTCAAACTGCTTAAATACCGCCACCAAGAAGGCTTTTACAAAAGGTTGGTTGGTTTTTGGGTTGCATGCATGGTCCATTACAGCACGCTATCTTTGAGCAATCTCCATATGGACGAGCACACTTAACCGAGTAAAGGAAATTAAAAAAAAAATTTGAATTAGATATCACTAAATTAGTAAAATTAGCTCTAACATTTGGATTTTACTGTCAATTCATTTGTATCACCTGATGTGTGAAAAAAGTTCAACAAAAACTATTCAATTGTTTTGATTTTGAGATGCTTTTAAGTTACCCACATATTTACACAACAAACTTATAGAATGCCAACTGTCAACTTTGTAATTAATTTTAATTATACTAACAGCGGAAGCGGTTATAAGCTTGAAAATATTTAAGTCTGTAGAACGTCATTATCTATGTATAGCAAATGCAAAAAAAACACGCCAGATTTTTTCATCGTAACCTTGAAGGAGATGCTGACCTTAAAGGTATAGAATTGGCTTAAACAACTTGATAGTATTATTGTAGGTTCAAATGTGTAACGCAGACTGTTTACGTTTGTTGCTGAAACAGAAAATACTACTTAATTTATTGCAGTATTTTTCGAACATATTATTAACTCCACTTTATCTTTACAAATACGTCAAGGCGGCTGACGCTTGTGACTACAGTTATACTTGTAGGTAGTCAGGTAGTCCATTGTTGTCGTGCCAACCCACCTCCAAGTATAACGTCATTTGTGAGCAGCCCATTTTCTTTAATAACGTAAGCTACTATTTTTTGTCAACTTGTGTTTACAAATCTAATTTATTTTATTTCAATTGGTATACATAAAAAACATATAAATAATTAAATTCTAGGCGTCTTTAATTATTCTCTGCATATTTAACACTTAGTTTTTGCTCAATAGACCAACGTTGAATATCTTGGAAGGTTATCACCCCATCTTACAGTGAGTTCTGTATGTCTGTGTGTTTCTTTGTAAGTAGATGTGTCTTAAGATGAATTTTTTGTTTACATGTATAGTCGCAGGTTGATACAGGGCACTTAAATGGTCTTTTGCCTAAGTGGACCGTAACAAAATGTCTCTTTAGGCTAAATTTATTCCTGAACTGTTTTCCACAGTGCAATTTGTTGCACTTGAATGACAGTATGTCAGTGCTGAGTGCGTCCTGGTCTTGCGTCGTTTCATTTGAGCTCGCATCTTCTGTTATCTGGTTGTGAGTTTCAAAATCATTCATCCTGCTTAAATTAGATTTTGCGTGCCTTCTCACATGTACACGAAGGTACCTTTTATCTTTGAAAGCCGTAAAACAGCTTGGTTCAGGACACTTAAAAGTTCTTGCTCCCGAGTGTGTAGAAATATGTCTTTTAAGCCTATATTTCGATTGAAATGTTTTTCCACAGCTGGAGCATTTAAATGACCCTGAGTCAATCTGAATTGCTGGCTGTGTACCTTGTATATTGGCATAAGTCTTATCATCGATTTCATGTCCAGGGCATTTTAATAGTTTGAGGTCATGGTGTGTAAGTAGGTGTTGGCGAAGGGCTTTTTTCCATTTAAAAAGTTTTGTACAGCCCACCTCCGGACATTTCTTGAATGATAGGTCCGAGTGTACTTTCATATGATGATGAATGCCATTACTGTTTTTAAAAGTTTTATCGCAGCTTGCATGAGGACATTTAAAGGGTCTTGCGTCAGAGTGTGTGGTTATATGTTCTTTTAGATGATGTCTCAATTGAAATGCTTTCCCGCAATCTGCTTTTGGGCATTTAAATGGTCGGTATTGGATGCCAGAGTGGTGTACCATGTGAAGGCGAATGTTGCCCTTATTTGTAAATGTTTGGGGGCAGCTGGAAATTGAGCATTTATATAGTCCAGTGTTCGAGTGTGTGGGTAGGAGCTTAGGAAGATAACTGTTCGCTCCTAAGCTTTTTTCACAGTTTACCTGATCACGTTTTTGTGGTCTTGAATCACCGTGCTCTTTTCTAATGTGAAAACGAACGTGGTCCTTAAATTTAAAAGTTTTTTCACAGTTAGATTTAGGACACTTAAAAAATTTTTTAATTATTTTTTCAGCTGCGTGTTTTATTGAATGTTGAGCTGAAATGTTTCTATGAATAAACGAAATTCCACAATCTTGACTCTTAAAAGGTCGTGATGATGGCTTTTGTATTTCTTTCTTCTTCCTGTGTACATTGTTTTCTATTAAATGAACTGAATCAGCTGTCTCCACAGTATGTTTAACACTGATGGCTTTTTCTGAATTTAAAACATACCAATTTTGAATTTCTTGAGAATTTAATCTTCTGATACGCACAATAGGGTTGTGCTGACTTTCGATTAAAATTTGTGTTGGACTGAAATCTGATCTATTTAATGCACTAAAATTTGAATGTAATGCGGCGATTGCTTTGTTTTCAAAGTAAAAGTCAGTTTTTGAATTTTGACATAAATCCTTATTAAGACAACTGCCGTTTGTGACACTTGAATTTTGTGCTATGTGGGAAGTATCCTCTAGCGTAGGTTTGAATTTAATATCTGAATTTAATAAAATGACAGGTTTTGATGAGGTTATAAAATCGTCCACCTCGTCTTCGAAATCCTGGTGGATGCTTGTTGAGAAATCAGTTTGAATAAAATTCAAAATTTTATCCGTGTGATATGGAAACTCGGAATTTGTGCGCTCATCAAAATTATTTTCATTTTCCAGTTTCACATTTGGTAGATTGATGTATTCCTGTGGATATGCTTCTCCAGTTTCTTGAAGCGTAGGTGAAAATGAGCTGAAACAGTGAAATATTTTTGATTAACAAAATCCTAAATATTATAACAAAATATGCTGCACAATTATAGCTGCTTGTAAATATTAAATTTGATTGTGATAAATTTATTTATTCATGTATGGAAATTAAACATTACAAATTAAAAAACTCATAGAACATATAACGTTAAGGAATAATTTAGAAGCTAAAAATAAATTTTGATTAAAATTAAATTAAAGTTACAAATGACAGATTTTAGAAGATTATTTGAATTACATAGTCTGCTCGTTGTTTGAGATTCTTCTCTCCTCAAAAATGATGCACTTTGTACTTTGAAATTCGTCAAAATGATGTTGTTGTTTGTGTTCAAGAAAATCATCTAATTTCTGAAATGATCCTCTGCACGTATTACACGCAAACCAAAACGGGAACATTGTGTTTAATGTCGTTCAATGACTCACATAGTATGGAACTGTTGATTTTGCGAGTGATGTAGAAAGTAAAAATGTACAAATATTTGTGAAATATGACTTTAAAAATTAGAATAATACAAGTTCGGATCAGTCAGCAGTAAATAGCTTACTACACAACAAACAATAAAGCGCAACAATCAGGAAGAAGTATTATGGCTCTGGGTTTTGGTATCGCATTACTTTTTTAAACCCCATGGCCGTATGAAGAACAATTTTTCAATTAGCCACAGTCAACAGTAGCAACTGTTGACTGTAGCAAGTAGCAAATGTTAACACAACAGTCAACACTTTTAACAGGTTTGTAGGCAACAGGTGTATTTTAAGCTTAAATTGAAAATAAAATTGAATTTTAGCGGTTCTACTAATTACATACTATAAGGAATCTAAACGGGGTCGTCCTTCGATGACGTGTAGATAAAGACACAATATTTCTAATAACACCATCATCCCCCAGCCCTTTCTTTTGTTTTCCTTTTCTGCAACGTCGCGTCATACCAAACTTACATTGATTTCAACATAGCCCCTTCTTTCATTAAAGCCACACATCTTGGATCGATGCCCTTGGGCCCTTGGCCCCCAGTAAAAGAATTTAATAGCTTTCCTGCAGCCTGCAGCACAGCTTCACCCTCCACCATATAATATGATATAATTCAAGAAAAAACCAAGAAGTTTGTTCTCAAGTTACTTCTTTGAACATTTAACCATTTTGAATTTGAATTCAAAGCTTGCGTCACTTTCACTTTCACACTTTCACTTGCTTGTACTGCTTGACTGCTTGTAGGGGAATCGTGGAATGTAAAACTCCTTATATTGCCTGTGAAGAACCAAAATGACTTATTTTCAATTAAAACTAAAATCAAAATGTCAAGAAAACAAAATGACAAACACGTGTTGAATGTTAATTTGGAGTTTTTGAAAAACGTTAAGTGTTCAATTTTTATGACTTTCAACATTGTAAAATGTCCTATCTACATGTATTTGAAAAGGTGCAAAAAGTTCTAACTCCATGTTTTCGAAAAGGTGCAAAATGTTCCAAGTCCATGTTTTTAAAAAGGTGCAAAATGTTCGAATTCCATGTGTTTGAAAAGGTGGTGCAAAATGTTGTATTTAAATGCTCTTAAGACATATTAGAATATTTGTGTAGATAAGTTGGTATTTTTTAAAGCTAAAAATGGATATGGGTCATTTTGGTTCTTCACAGACGATGTTTATTTAAAGAGCTGGCGCGAGCTTTAAAGTTTGAATTTTGAAAAATCAACTCTACATACAATATATATAATATAGTATACAGATTTTATATTTTTAAAATTAAATTTACACAACAACGAAAGTTTTATCCGTGAGATTTGAATTTAGTGAAACTTTTCAAATCTATAATTACCCATTGTATTTAAATGATAATTTTACGGCTCTTCTTTAAGTAAATCTAGTTTTTAAAAGATACAAAAAGTTTTGTTTTACAAGTTCCAACACTGTGAGCATTAAACGTATTGTATCTGCTACTACTTGTAGCTACTGTAATTTATTTGGTTATCTGCTATACTTGCTGGGACCTTAAGACGCTTATAGGCCACCCACATATTTAAGCAAAAAAATGGAATGCTGACTCTAAACCTTACTGCCACTGCAATAAACATTAATTACTCTAACAACGGAAGCAGTTATTAGCTTTGAAATATTTAATTTTAAAAATTATGTAAATATGTTGAGAAATAATAATGGAAGCAGCATAAGTTAAAAGTTACTGCATTTACTATTAGACCCAACAAATGCATGACAAAATACTAATTTGCAATTACTATATTAAGACAGATTGAGAGTATTTATACCTCTATCCTTCGGGTATTAGTCATTACATATCGTCTGTAAAGAACCAAAATGACCTATATCAAATTTAAGCTAGAAACAAATTCAGATATTTCATACAAACAAAATGAGAAACATGCGTAAAATGTTAAATAGGAGTTTTTGAAACGTGTAAAATGTTGTATTTACATGTTTTTGAGAAGGTGCAAAATGTTATTATTTCATGATTTGGAAAGGTGCAAAATGTTCTAATTCCATGTTTTCGAAAAGGTGCAAAATGTTTTAATTCCATGTTTTTTTAAAGTTGCAAAATTTTCTAATTCCATGTTTTTGAAAAGATGCAAAATTTCCTAATTCCATGTTTTTGAAAAGGTGCAAAATGTTTTAATTCCATGTTTTTTAAAGGTGCAAAATGTTTTAATTCCATGTTTTTTAAAGGTGCAAAATTTTCTAATTCCATGTTTTTGAAAAGGTGCAAAATGTTTTAATTCCATGTTTTTGAAAAGGTGCAAAATTTTCTAATTCCATGTTTTTGAAAAGGTGCAAAAATGTTCTTATTGCATGTTGTTGAAAAGGTGCAAAATGTTGTATTTACATGTATTTGCAAAGTGTAAAATGGACTATTTAAATGTTTGCAAGACATATATATCAATATTTTTGTAGATATAGTTGATACTCTTTTTAGCTACGAATAGATTTGGTTCTTACTGGTTCTTCACAGTTTACAGACGATCTGCTACTGCAATACTGCATTCTAACATGTAAGTCTCTAGAATGTCATTATGTATGAAGCGAATGCAAAAATAAGCCAGGTTTTTTCACCGTGACCTCAAAGGAGATGCTGGGCTTAAAGTTAGAGTTGCCTTGTAAACAATTTTTCAAATATATAACACTGGCTGATTACGTTTTTTGTTTAAACAGAAACGACTATTTGCCTAAAGCTTAGCTTGATACCGTGTTTTTCGAACAAAGAATTAACTCAACTTCATTTCTTGAAATACGTCAAGGCGATTGTCGCTTGTAGTTACAGTAGTACTAGTAGGTAGTCCATTGTTGTTGCCCCAACCCACTCCCGAGGATAACGTCATTTGTGAGCAGCTCATTTTTTCTACTAACGTAAGCTAGTAATTTTTTTTTAATTGGTTTTAAAAATTCCAATTTATTTTATTTCTATTCTTTTACATAAAAATCAAGTAGATAATAAAATTTTAGGCATCCTTAATTATTATTATAAATTTATAAAACATTTTTTAGCTTGTTTTAGAAATTGGAAGTAGACAGGTTAGTTAAGTAGCTTAAAGTAAACCAGTTTTACAAGATATGTACCAACATAAGTTTTTTTTTAAATCTATACCAGACCAACGTTAAAGTTCTTGACCAGTTAATCTGTGAGTAGATCCTGTACGTGTTTGTGTTTTTTTGCTAGTAGATGTGTTTTGAGATGATTTTTTTGTGTACATCTATAGTCGCAGGTTGACACAGGGCACTTAAATGGCCTTTTGCCTAAGTGGGCCGTAACAAAGTGTCTCTTAAGGTTAAATTTATTCCTAAACTGTTTTCCACAGTGCAATTTGTTGCACTTAAATGACGTTAGGTCCGTGCTGAGTGCGTCCTGGTCCTTCGTCCTACTTTTTGAGATGGCATGTTTTGTAGTCTGATTGTGAGTTTTGAAATCATTCTTCCTGCCCAGTTTAGATTTAGCGTGCATTCTCACGTGCATCAGAAGGTAGTTCTTTTCTTTAAAAGCCTTTAAGCAGCTTGGTTCAGTACACTTCAAGGGTCTTGCGTCTGAGTGTGTAGCTTCATGTCTTTTAAGCCTACATTTCAATGGAAATAGTTTTCCACATTTAGGATGTTTACACTTAAATGGACCATAGTAAATTTTTACTGCAGGCTGAGTACTTTGTGAATTTGCATGAGTTTGGTCGTCAGTTTCAATTTCAGAGCATTTTAATGGATTAAGGTATTGATGTATAAGTAGGTGTTCGCGAAGGCCTGGTTTTGATTTGAACATTTTTTTACAACCCACCTCTGGACATATCACATTCTTTGTGATTCGTTTTTTTAAGTTTACTTGAGAGTGTTTCCCTGGTCCTAAGTCACTGTGTACGTTTATAGTATGTTCACGAACGTGGTCCTTTCTTTTGAAAGTTTTTTTGCAGTTTGGTGTAGGACACTTAAATGGTCTTGCGTCCGAGTGTGTAGCCATATGTCTTTTAAAGTCATATTTCGATGGAAATGTTTTTCCACAGTGAGGCTGATCACAACTAGATTTTTCCGAGCCAGAAATGCCAACGCTTGTTGTAAGCCGTAGTATGTCGTTGTCATTGTTTTTAGTTTTCGAAATTTTTGGGTAAGTTTTGTGAATGCTTTGTTTGTTAATGGTTTTTTCAGCGGCGTCTGTCGTTGAATGTTTAGGTAGCTTGTATTTATTATTAGTTGAGGCTCCACAACGTTGACTCGCAAAAGGTCGTGATGATATTTTTTGCCTTTTGTTCTTCCTACTGTGTGTCAACGAGTGACGTTTTAGGTCAGATTCGTACATAAACTTCCTTGAGCACAAGTGACACTTTTTCAATTTCTTCGATTTTACAGTTTTTATCTCAGCTGGATGATTTCTTATAACGTGTTTATTTAACTTGTCGATGGTGCTAAACATTTTATTACACGGGGCACAGAAGTTTTTACGATTTGGACGGGACAGAATACAGCTGCTTGAGTGGGCTGTAAGTTCCAAATCTGTAATAAAATTGTCAAGGCATAATTTACATTCGAACATGTTTACATTTTGGTCTGAACATTTTCCTATCGAATGGATCGAATCAGCTTTCTCTGTATATTTAACGCTGCTGGCTGTATTTGAATCTTTACCAGACCTACGCTGAATTTCTTGATCAGTCAATCTTTTAAGATTTACGAAAGGGTTTCGCTGAGTTTCGACGAAAAGTTGTGTTGGTTCTAAATTCGAGCTATGAAATGCATCAGCATTTACATTATTAGCGGAATCTGCTTTGTTTTCCAGGTCCAAAATAGTTTTTGCATATTCACACGAATCTTTATCAAGGCAAGTGCCATTTGTAGCTGTGGGGTTCTGGGAAATGGATGAAATATTTACGAAATGTGTTGCAGAAGCTCCATTTTTGGACGAGATGAATTTGTCGGCCTCATTTTCAAAATTCTGGTCACTACTTATTGTGTAGTCAGGTTCCAAGAAATTCAAAGTTTGATCTTCTGTATGAGACTGAAATTCGGGATTGGTGCACTCATCCAAATTTTCGTTTTTATTTTTTATCGTTTGTAGATCAATAAATTCATGAGAATTTGTTTCTCTAATTTCTTGAGGCGTAGGTGAAAATGAACTGAAACAGTAAAATTGTGTCTGATTAGCAAAATATTAAATATTTCAAAAAAAAATGTAGCACAATAAAATTATAGTTGCTTGTGTGTAAATGTATTTGATTAAGTGCTACATTAAACGCTTAGAAAAGATATTAACAAGAATCTTGTACGATGGTGCTAACAGGTTTAAATGTTAACTTTTCAACAGATTAATTAGTAAATTTTAAAATATTTAAGAGTGGGGAAATCGGTTAGTCACGTGTAACAGTGCTGTATATTACAAAGTCCAACAGCAAATCTGTTAAAATCTACAGTAAACCTGTTAAAGCATTTATGACACCGTATATGAATGCCAAACTAGTGACCCATTACTAAATGTTATTCGCCAGTCCAGTGGTTAAGGCTGACAGCTACCTATGACGAAGGTTGCGGGTTCAAATTCAACTTTCAGTGTTATTTTTTAACTGATAAAATCATTCAACAGGATTAGCTTTTGGGTGATCCTAACAGTGACTTCGGTAAGCGGTGATAACTGCATTATCGGTAAATCTTTAACTGAAATTCCTGTTGACCGCGGTAAACAGCGTTTACTGTAGATGTCGGAGTAACAGTGAAATCAGTTACAAATTAACAGTCAAGTAGTATTTTCACCCATATTTTTCTAAGCGTGTATTGTATTGTATTGTATTGTATGAACTTTATTAACGTGTTATTTAAACGGACTTGGCGACAAGCCATTCTTCCATCGGTAACACGGGCTAAGCCACCTTTCCCTAGAGAAGAGAACA
>JAQFZE010005069.1:0-10618 GCA_034695245.1 Dicyrtomina saundersi | reverse complement strand
TTCAATATTTTTGTAGATAGTGGATATTGTTTTTAGCTACAAATGGATATGGGTCATTTTGGTTCTTCACCGACGATGTATGTGGAAAGGGACACACATCAATATGTATTTCATATGACATCCGTTTCGTTGATTAGCTAAATGGTTCGTTCCTTGACTGGTTCTTATAGTGATCTGACTAGTGAGCTGAAATTACAAACCTTCTTCACTGGAATTCCCATCTCGTGTAAATGCTGAGCAGGTCCGATTCCAGAAAGCATGAGTAATTGTGGGCTGTTGATGGCTCCAGCAGAGAGAATTACTTCACGCTTGGCTCGCACGGTCTGGACACGGCCATTTCTCCGAAACTTGACTCCATAAGCACGCTTATTCTCATCTATGAGCACTTCCATCACGTGTGACTCCATGGCAATATCCAAGTTTGGTCGATTCCGGACTGGTCGTAAAAATGCCTTTAAGTCAAAAAGGTTTATCATACTATAATATATTATTGTATACTATAGTAGTTATGTCAATCCCCTTACTATAATATTAATACTGTTAACCGAAATTTATAGGATCATTATATTTTCGTAATTGAGCCTCTAGTTGACAAATTATATAAAGTAAAATAATTATTAATATTGGTAACCCAGTCGGCATCCAACTTCATAGTGAATTTGTAAACTCTTCAGACTTTTTAAATTCTAAAGCCTTCCCATTCATTAACTGTGCATTTCTGGCAACTCTAAATTATGAATGAATTTCGAGGCGCAATACAATAAATGCATAGTACCTGCAATATGTATTCACTATGAGCACCTTCCGATTTCTTCGCAGCCTTTTTTGAATTCACTATGAACAGAAATTGCCGACTGAATATCTGTATTAAGTTTCCAGTTTTTCCCTCCCACTTTTAACTATTATCATGCCTTAAAACTGTCACCTGTTTAACCTTCAGTATCAGTACCTCACCCTTCCAACATTATTCAGCTTTTGTTTTGTTTGTATTTTCTACGTTACAACTATGGAAAAGACATTTTACCTTGGCGGCACTGCACCTGGACCCACGTCGAACTGTCCCTTGGGCGACCATGAACCCGGATTGATATTCCCCATTTCCATCCCGATTCTCATAGCCCATCTCCATCCCGGCTTCAACAAATGCTGTAGCGAGTGGTGTTCGCCAAGGTGCTTCTTGAACTGTTAAGTATCCACCGGCGGAGTGGTAGTCATTATTAGCCAAGTATGGATTTCTGTTATCTTCAGATTTCTGAAAAATCCTCAAAATATATACAAGATCAGCTTCTAAAAGTAGATGTTATATGACGATATATTATATTTTTCCCACGTTCGCGTTTGAACAATAAAATTACGTAATAAATAATTGAAACATTTAGCAAATGCGCAGAGACTGTATCCTCCTTTCCCTCATTTCATTCCGTGAGTGTGTCGTAAGGAAAGAAAGGACAATGAAGTACCTATTGGTACCGAGGTAATTTTCTGGGGGCTTGATTGCTTGATGATAACAAAAAGACCTTTTGACATACATAAACAATAATACTTTCATAACAGCGACAGTAGACAGTAGACAAGACAATGACAATAAAATTCTTCATTATGCAAGCTTAATGTGTCGTAGTGGGGGGCTTATTTATGTATTTGTGTACCTCAAGATACATTGTTTGTTATTGTTATAGTATGCGGATTCTCATGCTACTATAATTTAGCATTGTTCAAGTAATAATAATAGTAATATATAATAATTGTTTTAAACGTTACCTTATAGTACTTAAGTATGTGTTCATAACCCCATCCAGGATTACCTAAAGCCTGCCAACCATCATAGTCTCGACGGTTCCCTCTGACATACAGCATGTAATTTAAGACGGATGAGCCTCCCAAAACTTTTCCTCGAGGCCAATTACATCTTCCACCTGTATACGCGTAAATGTTAAGAACATAGTACAATGAGAATATTTTTTAAATCCTTAATCAGACTAATGACTATGTACGTAATGAATGACGTACGTAACAGTATGAATGCTCTATTTTATGGCAAGGATTAAAAAAACAAAAAAAGATGCAACTGTGAGAAAAAGACGATGCTTGTGTACAGTATAGAGGTAATTTGTAATTACTTAAGTACCTCCATGTTATAGACGGCGTGGAATTATATATTACGTAATATATATCATATAATGTATGCATTTGTAGAAGCAATAAGAAGATTTGCATTTTAAATTGTACAATTCGCACAGTAAAATTATATAGTATTAGAGGAGAAATAGGATTTTTAATTTTGAATATTTACCGACAAGTCCGAGGCACGCAGTGGGTTGAGGCTCCGTTTTATACTGCCAGTCTATTTTAGTCATTTGAAGATAAGCAGCCACGGCTGGAATATCTGAAATCTCATTCTCATCCCCACCAGCTTCCAAAAGAAGTACATTCCAGTGTGGGATTTCACTCAGTCGGTTAGCAAGTACAGATCCAGCTGATCCACCGCCAACTATCACGAAATCATATCTGGAAATGAAAGTGTATTACATAATTTATTCTCCAACCATTTTTGTTTTGCAACAATAGAGCATAGCAAAACAATCTGTTGGTTCACTCATCAAATTCTCACTTACTCTTTATCTAGCGACCGAGCATTTCTAGGATGTGTCTCCGGGTCGATGGAGTCATACTTCATATATCCCATTATACCCATAAGGACTGGAAGCATCCAGAGCCCCGTCGTCATCGCTGTGGCTGTGGCTAATACTGCCATATTGCATTATTTCATTTTCTACCTGCAAACATAATACATATAGGTAAAATTCTTTATTTTCTTTTTTAAACCAGTGCCATAGCCATAGTATAACATATTTCTTTCATATTACTATATCTAATTTTAATCGGTAATGAAATTACAAAATTTCAACATGACACCTTCATAATAATGTTTTATGCTTCGCGACACACTAGTCTATGGCTTGGATATTAGATAGACGCATATAGACACGGTATTAAAATATTTATAGGAGAAGTACTTTTGTCGAAATTCAAGAAAAATATCAATTTAGGGTAATTGGATGATTCCTTAAACTGCCACTAATTTTCCAACTAAAAATAATAAAACTATATTATTACAGTCAGTAATAAAATAATGCATATATACTTATACGCATTGCACGCTTATTTAGTACTTTTTTAGTAGTAAGAATATCGTTATCGTTTCACTTAAACAGCATTATTCGTTTCGGTTTAAATCTGGCTTATGACATCCAATATGTAGTTGTAATAGTAGTCAATATACAGGTACAGGCCCCCAATAATTATTATTATACAAGTCATCGAAAATTTATTATAATAGTTATGTCTCTTTGCGTACACGCACAAACCGTACATTTCCAAGTCTCGAACAACGGTACTTTTTGTAAATCATCTTGTCAAGTCAAGTAGTCGCTCATGCAAGTGCAAGGAGGTAGAGACAGTAAACTATATACGGCAAATATCTTTACAACCCTATGCTTACAAATACAAATATAATACTTCTTCTAATTTATTTATGATTATGTATGATGCTATATTGATAATCCCAATCCAACATCCAACTGAGATACTGGGATACCATAAATGAATGAATTTTCTTCAGCCTTCTACCTACGGCCCACGCCACGGTAGGATATTACGTATGAAGTAAATGAAAACGAAATGTGAGTCAGTGTATCATCAGTGTAGTAGTAGTACTACGATGGGAAATCTTCTAATCTTTTGCATTCACGAGTATAATATTAAACATTAAATGAAGCTTTTAAAAAGGATTTTTAAAGAGGCCCAATGTAATTCCACAGTCATATCAGCATCACAGTAATAACAATATTACTGTCATCTCTAATGAAACTTCATTCTTAAAAAGTAGATTCACCATTTATGATTGTTATGTAGTATAGGCATATCTATGCCACCCATATAGTCATTCTGACAAAATCATATTTTTTCCAGAGACGTTATATTACTCTGACGTTATCCACCTGCACCTATGTGTACCGCTACAAAAGACCTACCGCAACGATTTAACCTAACGGTTACGTTTGACATAGGAAGCACTTAATTCCCCTGTCACTTTAATATTCTTTACGAGTTATGACTTGAGTTTGACGTCACACAAAAATGTAACATCTAATTGGAAGGGATCTGTAACTCTATGCAGAGCAGTAAAATTGGAAATTATAGAGATATCAAAAGAAACTAAAATTTTATGCACAATGTAGGTACTACATTAAATTATACGACTCCCCACAAACATATTGCATATTGTGGATTGCAGAGATGACCATGAAATGTAAGTAGGTAGTACTTATGTCCAGCCAAGCATTACCAAACTCTTTAATCATAATACCATATAGGTATAGTTCATATAATATAGTTACTGTTTACTGTACCATACCATGCGCCCTTTTACACGTGCTCGAGAAAAAATGTACATATTTGATTAAAATAATCTCACAATAAAGGTTTTTCTTTTACAAACTCCAACTTTTAAAGTAACATATAAAAATGTAAATCAAGATTACAACACGTATGTATGGGGCACAGTCAGAGATATTGGTCCCTTATATTATCATTACCATTGCATTGCTCTGTCAACCGGAAACGGGAACGCGCGCTGCTAATTAATATTTTTGTTGATGTTATTATTTATTTTGTTGTTTCATTTCAATAAATGCCTACTGCTTATGCCTATGTTAAGCTTTCTCACAGCCGTCAGTCATCCACTTAACTTTTTCAAAAATCCATTCACAGTTTTATGCATCAGTAAAAATCGGATACCATAAAAGATGTAGTAACCAACCAGTGCAGTGTGAGTATATAGTAATTCACCCTGTACCTGTGGTTGACGACGTTCACTTGGAAATAATTACCTGTGATTTTAATAATTCATATAGGTATGACACTTTACATTATAGCTTTATACAATAGAGAGGTTGCAGATGACAGATTAAACAAAAGCCAGATGACGGAAGACGGAAACGTTTTGGAAATTTTGTAATACCAATTTTCAGATTCAAGTTGTTTACTTGGGTCAGTATGTAGTAATGTACATACTGCACGCAATACAGCGCAAGGGTAATGGTATCGGTACCGGTATCGGTATCGGCCTACATATATGACACATACTCTTTTGTGGTGGAGAAATTAAGAGAATGATTTTTCTCAAATTATTATCTGATAATATGCAAACAACGTAAACTAGTAGCAATTAGATGCTACCTATAGCGTAGGTAAGTGACTAATAAACTAGTGTAGTAAGACATATAAGTAGGTGTTGGTCCGTCACGACAACGACAAGCTCACGTAATAACGAGAACGAGCGTCGTCGCTCAAGTTTTCACTACAAGTAAGTGATCACACGGGCAAGAGTCTATTTTTTGGGATTTAAAATTTTATAGAAAGACTAGGGAAAATAAGGAAAGGAGCAACGACGTTATAGATCCTGTAATACTATAATGAGTTTTTTCATAACATGTATATATTAGGTCATTTTTTTATTATTATAAATCACTCGTTGGACCTTGTAACTTATTAACTGAATCATCGAAGCTCGTATACACACCTTGTATGATTACGAATTACGATATATACAATGTTCAGTCAATTATCTTCATCCACATCCATTCCAAATACTAATGGTCTTATTACATGTTGTGGTCCTATGCCTAATCCTAAACATCTCTTTTGCTAATTGAGGCTTGGAATATTATGCGCTCGGCTAATTCCTTTCGCTTACTTAATATATTATATTGTAAATTAATTTTTTTAATTTTCTCTCTTTCTCTATCTTTACAATTTGGACAATTCAAACATACTATGCGTAGCTAAATGAATGTGTTACACATATAGAGAAAATATACTATAGATTATAATGTCTGGGTTGAGACAGTAAAAATATACATTATTGATTTATTATAAAGCGATCTCGTTCGTACACACAGACAGACGACATGCAGAGCAGCCTATTCAGGGTTGTTGACCGCCATCGTCATTGTTTGGAAGCTGAAAGGACTCATTATAATATTTACAATATACTTTTGTTTATTTGGAAGTTTGGGAGGCATAGCAGCCCTTTTCTCCTTTAAGACGACATGTGGCTACATTTGTGGAAGTACGCTTATTAAGGGCACTGTAATTTTGGATTAGGTCAGAACGGAACTTGTAATTTTTGTACTTGCTGCTATATAGTGGCAGTGAACATAATGTACGGTTTATTGTTACATTATATCAGAAATGTTGAGTTATTCCTATACTATAGGGTATAGTTACTTTGGGGTCTAGCAAGACAAATTGAGAATGTTTTAAATATGTAAGCAAAGCAAAGCCGCTTAATTGCATTTATGCGTCAAGGAAACCGTCAGTGTCAGTTGTTTAAAATTTTGTATTAATATGACATATATGAAATGAATTTAATTGTCTAGTAGTTCAGACCAAAACGGTGCTAGTTTAATAAAAGTAAAAAATTCCCTCGTGGTCCCAAAATTCTGAAGCACGGCATAAATTCTATAGATAAGTTATAAGTCTATAAATTCTGAGAACCATAAAGAGGCCGAATTAAAAAGAATGGTGTACATATTTTTAGTATGATTTCCAGCTCCAGCACTGTGTGTAGTACAGCTGAAGGGTTTCTGTATTTCTTAACATAAGATTTGTAATTATATTCTTTGCCTTACCTTGCAATAAAAATGGTCCAAAATGCACTGCCTGTCACGAAAATAAAATTAAGCACTCACTCTTCTACCTCTTCAGAAACATAGCTTGTGGAAAGGGAAACAGTAGAGACACTTTGAGCACTTGAGTGTTGATGACACTTTTCACTGAATTGAATTTACTGAGTTGAGAAAATTCCAAGGTGCACTTGAAGGAAAATGACAAACACGTGGGGGGAAAACGTTTGCGGAGGAAAAATGATTTGAAACGGGAAGACACGGAAGATGTCTGAGGAGAAGTATTATATTGTTTTAGAGGATTGTGAATGATTATTAGAGAACTGTATGAAAACGTCGAGTGGTCGTGTGTTTGTGAGTGTGTGTGTGTGTTGTGGATGTGGACAGTTGGCGAAGATGAAAGAGGGAAGGTGAATTCCTGATCGGGGTCAGTATGTGAGTGAGATGAAAAGGAAAACTGAAAACTTTTTGGGTCGATTCTCTCTCACTTTTGGTCTGCTGCTGCTGCTTTAAACTTGTGAGACAGTGCACTCGATTACAAACTGCAAACAGAGAAGATAATATAATGTTGAGGTGGTGGATTTTCTTTAACTGGTGACCACCTGCCTGTATCCTTTTACGCATCTCTTTTTTTTATGTTATAATAGTTGTGCTAGTGATTATTTTTTTTGTTTATGATGCTTATGCAGGGTTTAAAGCAAAACATTTTATTAAATATCATCCACACACACCTAGTCATAATGGTTAATTAGTATGTAGGTCATAACGCAGATATAGACTCCCTTCTTGCTGCTGTGTACAAGGTAGCAGTAGTAGTCTTCATGGGTTTTGCTGTATCTCTGACAAACAATTGCTATATACACACAAGTATTACTTTATTCCGAGGATATATATATATATATGCATAAGGTTATAAGAGAGTTAATTGGGAAATCTAGTTTGACCAGCTTTCACATTTTTCGTAACCCAAGAGGATTTTAACTAAGAGTAATGATGATGTTCCTGGGTTTGAGATGTGATCCCAGAGTGAGTATATAGAGGAACATTACACTCTGTTCTTCAATAATAATAATAAATATTATTATATTACAGTGTTATCTTGTGCAGTTCAACTCGCAAAAATGCTTCAATGCCGACCAAAAACATTGGGGAAGCACATATGTATATGAAGATAATTTAAAGAATGTGCCTCATTTTTAATTCGAATTCGACGGTAATCATTAATATGTATGCACTCATGTCGTTTAGTGTTTGCATCTTTTTAACGATCTGTGTACGAACTTGGTATATAGGATGCGGGCTGCGGAACATTGCACTCAGACATTAGTACTATTATAATTCCAACATTTATTGTGTCTGTACAAGCAAAAACAAGAATTACAAGATGGATATTAGACAGTTGTCATGATTGGACAACATTTTTTACTAGTCCTGAATTTTCTTTTTATGCAAATGTATTATCCGGTTTGTCATATACACATCAGGTCTCATCTATTTTCCTATATAGTCAATGAAAGTGCATCATCAATTGTTTTTTTGCGGCTACCACAACCGACCGGATTTTGTTTTGTGAGGCAGGAGACTTTTACATCTACTTGTGTACTGACTCAATTCTATTGTTATTATTTAAGGAATATAATTGTCATGAAATTTATTAATATCAGTAGTAAAATCCAATTTGGCAATAATTATTACGGTTACGATTTGTCCGCAAAAAGTTATGTGGTATTATTATACAAAGTGAGGAAATCGAATTAAAAATGTAGCTTTTGTCTAAAAGACATTATGACTGTAAACTATGATTTTGGTCTTCAATTTTTCTACACCAGCACTCGCACCACACACCACACACCATCATGTAACCTACTTGTAACACATCCTATTTTACGTTTAAACTAGAAGATTGCTATTGCTCTCGGTGCGGATATATTGAATATTGAATTGTTGAATATATTAGCAATGCAGACGATGACCCTTAATTTATAATACTTATGGGTATAGCAGGGTCAGGGTAGCATCGTAGACATAGGGCTTACATTTGAGTGATGTGATAAAATGTTGGCTGCAAAAATAAAGCATTCACGGTCAGTATCACCAACCGGTATTGCACAATTATTGCAATATGTGTCTGTAGTCTGTACTACTTATAATAACTCTAATGCAGTTTCAGTTTGAACTACAATTAACTTTCCATCTTTCACCTTGTGTTTGCTACAATTAACACATCGCCATTTAATATAGATTAAAGTGAAATGAAAAGTGTGCAGAATAGTAATATTAAAATTATTATGGTAACTGATAGTAATATTAGTAATATTGACTCGTCCATTGATTTCCCCTTTCTGTGCGCGAATTTATTCGCAACTAAAGTATATATCTAAAGTCAACAATGGGAACAAGAAATTAAAACTACTTTAGGTGCACGACGTTACTGGTTTCGGGGTTGTTAGTTATTACTATTATTACGCTGATTACGTTGACTAAAGGAAGAAGGAAACTCGTGAAGACGAATCGCACTTATATCATACTCCCAAATTTCTAAAAACATGTAGATATTGGAATTTAGCATCTTTGATTTAGTCTAGTTACGTATACGAGCCGAATGCATATGCCCGTTTTCATTACAAAAATATAAAATCAATTTTTCTTATATTTAACGAGGGAATCGTCATGTTAAATGCCACCAAAAATTAATTTTAATCAATGGGCGTACAGTAGTTTCCAGGCTCATTTTGTTAATTTTACCAGGATTTCTATATATTGCATTATGTATCATAATAATTGTAATTCATGGTAGTGTGAGCAAGACAATGCATAAACAAAAATTCGAATGTTGTAAATTGTAGATTAATTTCAAAGGGGACAACAAAGATTGATTTTGTGTGACATAATTAAAGAATAAAAATTAACAAGACACCGCAATCAAGACCGGAACTGATATTTATATTAATACTGTGATTAATGAAAAATGACTTTCTATAGTCTTAGCAGTCCAAGTCCAGTGTAACCTTGAAGAACTAATTAACTGCGAGAATACTCCTAAGTATTATCATAACAGGTTCCTCATCCTAAACAGTCGTTAAAATTCACCGTATAAATTAAGTACGTTCTCATCTTCTTGGAAGTACCAACTTAAGCATTAAATACATACCGAAATAAACAGAAGGGGAGTAATAATACTAATAATTGCATAGTCAAATGCTGGACTACAGAATATTAGAATAGAAGTGAGTTGATATTGACTCCCAGTTACCGTCAAACGTCCAATCACTAACCCAATGGATGTTGTAGTGCTGATTCATTTTGCATACATCTACTTCCTGGAATTTAGTACTTCGGTGTGACGGTATGTCGCCTTGATATTTGCATGAGTGATACGAAGTTATTATAGTACTTTCGGGCCTCGTTTTTTCTATGAGTCATGTCGTGATACAAATTACTAGTGATGCAAAGTTGCAACCGTAGCATCAGTATTATGTCCCAGACAAATGTACAACACAACGGAGGAAGTCATCTGGATTGAGATTAGACCCGCGTCCGGATCCGGACGCCATTAGTAATAAGCAAGATCAGGATCAGGATTTTTGAAAATTCTCTGAAGTGCCGTAATTGTGGCCGGGTGAGTCCTAATTGTGGCCATCCTTAAATTTCTGTATTTAAATATAATTTAAGCACTGATTATGTTGATGCAGTAGTAGCTGATCATTTTTAAATAAAATTGCACAACTTGCATCCATGGGCAGCAACCAGCATATCTGCTTTTCTCATAATTAAGCTGTCCATCATGTAAAGATTCTTGCAAAATTATCAGTTACAAAATGTTTACATCCTTCTAACGTTCTAGCTAACACTCACACTATAAAGATTGTTTAATGCGTCAAAATTACCAGTTTCCTTCCTACACAATCCTAGATTCGGTAAATGATGTA
>JAQFZE010005068.1:0-10618 GCA_034695245.1 Dicyrtomina saundersi | reverse complement strand
TTTGCATAATTCGGCAGAAGACGTCTTATGTAGCGGCAAACGTGGAAGTTATCCTACCACTTACAGGGATTTTATTGAACCACTGTAACCCGAAGCGGGATCAGCTATGTTATCTTACCCGTTTTCACAAATCCTCCATCATGAGTCCGCAATGTGCCCATGCGTTGTTTCGCCAGTCGTCGGTTGCAGAACTTACAGCAGCATGTACTTACACATGCAAAACCCTGGACAAGAAAGAATCTATAAAAACCCTCGTTACACAGCTTGAAAGTAATCTATACTCGATTATCAACCCGACTGAATTGTTTGTTATCTCGTGTAAATCAGGCAAGGACTAAAAAGTCAGACCACTGTATCAGACGGAAGCGCTAGAGGTAACCCTACTATGTGACGGCGTCATGAGAGAAGACACACTCGTCAACACACCTGAATTCCCGTGTAGAAATACCAACGCAGACATTCCTACGATCTATCATGTAATCCCGTCGGAGTGGAGCCGGGTAGAGGCAGCTGTGATGTCAGGCTCGGTACCTTATGATAACCTTACTGCGATATTAAATACAGATTAGGACGTGACCTCTCCTCATCTCAATATATCAGTACTGCCGCTGGATACTTGTGTGATTGATTCGGACCTCAGAAAAGACATGGAGAAAATAATATCAAAAGGGAAATATTGGGATCTAGCGTCACACCTAGGAGTAGCTACTCATACTCTACACTGGATTATTATCGTGTGGATGATTGTTTTAACCTGCAAAATATTTAACCTTGGACAACTGCTAGTTTTGGTGCCTGGAGCCGAAGCCGACACGGAAAGCTACATAATCGCTATCGGGATCTCAGTGGAAATCACCCTAGTAATTTTGGTTATTGCCATTGGACTCATAGCCTACATGGCTTTTAAGTACTTTGAGGAATACAGGTCATACAGGAATGTTCCCACTATTACAGAGATTGCTAAATCAAAACGTAGCGAAACAGTCCAAATCAACAAAGATGGAGCAGTTAAAATCATGTACTACAGCAAAGCGGACCACGAGGAGGAGAAGACTGAGAAAAACAACCTAGTTAGAGAACAACCTAAATTAACAATACCTACAGCGACTACGTCTGGCAAGAGAACCGGCCCTTGTGGAGGAGAAGCAGAAGGTGGGAGATCTTTGCTGCTGGAACGTGTGAACGAGATGCTGAACCCCTGTCCCAGTCCCGCCCTCCCATGACGCTGTACTATAATTCTCTCCCTCCCTAACGAATTTCCAGAACGACAGGAAAACAGTCCAAGAAACAAATAAAAATAACTACAAAAGCATTTTAAAAAAATATAAAAAACAGCCTAATTAGTCAGTCAGTATAAATATCCTACCTTAACTTCAATCTACCTAGTTTAGAAATATTTCGAAATTTAATTAATAAGCACTAACCACTAGCATATTGATTCACAATTTAATTTGAGTGTCCAAGTTACTTACTATTTCCACTTTATTCTACCTAGTAATAATTAGGGTGTTTATCTTTAGTTTAGATTAATATAATTAAGCCAAATTGTTAGACAAATACTATAGTTATTTACTTTAAGAGTAAATCTGATAATTTAATCTAAGTTATATAGAATGTTAACCGCCTAATTTGCACTTGTAGTCTACCTAGCGGGGGCTATTCCCAAAGAAAATATTTGCTTTAACGGCGAGAGTTTTTTTTGAATCCGCTTGAATTACCTGTACGGAAAAAAAGGAAAATTCGGGATTAGAAGGTCAAACACAATAGCATAGTTACATCATACATACATAAAATTCAAATAATTCAATAGCTGTATGTTGTAGTCTTCATATGACGTACGTTGAACCAGCACCTATAGTCGCAAACACCAGAACATTCATTGTTTCATAACATATATATCGGAGCACTTCTTAAATTCTATTATTAAGTCCATGTTGTGGCAGCATCTATAAAAGCAAACACCAAACACTCATCATACAGAGCACTCATCTTATTATTATGCCATTAATAATTGTTGTTTATCCATAACGGGACTCATCAGTCATCAGTCTCGTCAGTCTAGGTTGCTGCCGGGTTCGGCAAACTAAAAATATTGAAACATACTCCTTTGGGAAGTAGCTAGCATTAGAAATCTGCGTTAGACTGTAAAATAGTATGTATGTAGGTATACTGGTGTAGTTCGTTATATCGCAGGTACACTTTATTCTTTGGTTAGGGAATGAATAGCCTTACCAATTAAGAGCAGTAGTAATGAATAGCGTCTAGAGTAACGGTGCGTAGCGGAACACCGGCCCAGGCGGCCTAGTCCATCAGTACGGTCCTTACTGTAGGTCGTCTATAGTCGTGCAGGGCATAAGCAACTAAGGACATCACCTACAACACAAAAAACACCAGTTCCCTAATAATATTAGTCGGCAGTTATCAATCATAAAATTTTTTCACTCAACTAGTTTTCGAAAAAAATTCCAAGATTTCATGTTAGATATGCACTCAGATCATCAAAATTAGCGAAATTGATGCATATTCCTTTTAAGTGAAAAACTCCTCATTGACTTTGGCACGTATTTGGCGTCCAGGTCGTGGGTCAGGTCATGGGTCGCAAAGTACAGATAGATTGATACGCTACTTTCTTTGAAGTAATGTACGCTGATATTTTCTCTTAATGTTGTAGAGTAAGTAAATTGTCAGTTTACTGTATACTTTTATGATGTATGAAATAAAAGTTTGAGTTTCAGTGTGGAGAGTAATTTGCGAGTATGTTGACGGGCCAAATTATTGTAAACAAGTGTTAGTATTTTATTCTGAAATTGACATGATATATGATTTCGCAAATATTGTGTGTAATACAATTTAGGAGGAAAATGGGAAATTAATAATATTATGTGTTGTAAAGGAAAGGCTAGGAATAAAAACAAGTTGAGGAAGTAAATCCAATATTCCTAGAAAGAAAGGAGGGGAGGAAGTAAGTCAATATATTATTGAGGTCGCTCGGCTCCATATCCACGTTGGGCAGAAAGTCCACGTATGATAGAGGCAGGGAAATAATAGAAATATTTTTCTGATTTCCTTCGTTTCAGAAAATACGTCATAAGGAAAGTATGACATTAAATAAAATAAAATGTTTGTGTATTACATTATTTTATGTAGTGCTTATAGTGCGTATAATAAATTATAAGATTCTCTGTAGAATGCGGTATATAAGTATATCGCCGTTCATTCTCCCACACGTTGAGTAACTGCAAAGATATCAACAAAACATCAACAATTATTAGTTGTACATATAGTTGGAATGCGAGAGGCAGAGGTGCTGAAGAAACATCGGTTAGACTATTTTTCTAATCATGGTTTTGATGCTACTAAAGAGAATGAGAAGGGTGAATGCTATGATGCATATGAATATAAGTCCACGAGAAATCCAACTGAAGAATCCAAATCCAGTAAAAGAAAGAATATAAAATCCAGAATCAGTATCCACTGGTTGATAGGACATCGAAACTTGATGACTCTGAATGTCAATATTACTTAAAAAATGAAGATGGCCAGTAATTAGGAGTAGGACAGATTACCGGGCACATTTAAAGTTGCAATTCATAGAAACTTCAGGTGTGTTCAATTTGAGGATAAGAGTGTAAGTAGTAAGTATAGGTGTAATATGAAGTGGTATATAAATGCCTGCTTCATCACATGCCAATATTGCTACCGTGTTTCCATCATTAGTCTCTGCTTGAATAAATAAATCAGAGCCTCCAATACACGAATAACATCCACGTAATTGTATGAATTGAGCAGTGCAGGTAGTGTCTTCAACTGTTTTGACAAGACGTAAATTGTCACTACTCATCTGAACTTTTAGTAGTGTGGTCAGAGAGGATTCAAATACAATAGAGTCGTCTCGTGGGACAAGAATGCCGCTTTCCAGTTTCTTTGGTAGTGGATTGACACTCATTGCCTTGTCTTGGTCGACAATATCTTGCTGTATCTTGACCACGCTGGTGTCAATCATTGGTCTGATGAGAGAGTCACTACCAAAACAATTAGTTGACATAGCCTTGGCGTCTTTAATAGTGTTACACATGATTTCACCGATCCTTTGTAAGGTGTTTTTTCCTCTAAGATTGCATGGGACTAATGAGGTCGAAGCACCTTTAGTTATTAAGCATTCATTGAGAAATGGAATAGGTGGGATTGAGACTGACACAAGATCAAATAGAATCTCTTGATGAGTTGCAGGAACACCAGCTTCGATAGTGATATTCTTGACAGTCGTTTCCTTTCCAAAATGTGTTGTCAGTTTTAATTTAACTGAAAACTTCCATGATGAACATCAAAATACAGAGTAGTACTCTAACAAAATAAACAGGAACGCTTTTTGACCATTTAATCTAAAGATATGTCCAAAATGAAATTATAAAACAACCATTACATTTAATTTTAGTATTTGTATTTATTTTATTGATAAATTATTTTTAGATACATTATAATTATTACAGAGCATCTATTTGCAAATCCAGGGATTAAGTCAGTTTCTGATATATACTTTTTATTATCCAGAGACCAGCATTGTCTATGTCATCTATTTGAACTAAAACTATTATTTTATTTTAACAATCTAAAAATTAAACATACATGTCTAGGTTTTATATACTGTCCTACTGTTGTATCGTCAAATGTTAAAACAACTTAACTAAATTAAAACATTGGCCTGTTATGAACTGAAGTAGTTAACTTTGTGCCTGTTTATCTTGCTTTATTTGACTTTTTTACCAAATCAACATCAAAAATCAAAGAAACGTTTTTTTTATAGAAAAAAGTTATCTATATTATGACCGCTAATCGTAGTTGCCACCAATTCGTTTAGGTGTAATTTTTGTTGTTGTAAATAACCTTTGAATTTTATTGCATCCTTATTAGTGTATTAGCTGTTTAAAATCTTAATATTTTTCAATTACTTTTTGCGTCTTTACTTATTAAATGAAAAACTAGTTTGTGTTTATTTTCTTATTTAGATTTTTTTTTTGCCATTATGGTTTCATTTTTAGATGTCTCATATTATAAGCATTTGAACTTAAGGAGCTATGCTTTATTTTATAGTTATCTTTGTCATGTTTTATAAATTTGCTTATATAAAACTTGCCGATTAATATATTTTATATATTCTGTATTTTTATTCATTTATTTATACTTTAAAAATAAACAAATTGTAATTTCATCACATCCTAATTATTAGTAGTAAAACCTGTAAAAATTTGTATTACACATTTTGTAATGGAAGTGTCTGAGTAATTGTATCTAGTTATCTAATTTTAAATTGTATAACATTATTTAAAAAATTATTTATATCTTCACTTGTTATAAAATGTTTGTTTGTAACATCTAAACGCATTTTATCTTGGATTTCATATGCAAAACTGTCAATTTCATAACTCCGTGTTTCTAAATTATTATCAACAAAATCACTGGTATTTATTTTATAAAATTATTATCCTCGTTATCAATAAAAGGTATTAAATAGTATGCATATATCTTGTAAAGGTATTCTGGCTCTATTCTTAGTAGAATTTTGTACTTCATAATGAATTGTAATATTGTTTAGTTTTGTATGTAACATTTTATCTGTTTTTCTTTATTCAAAATTTTATATCTGGTAAAATGTTAAATCAACTTTACTATTCAAATTATCATAATACTCTTTCCATTTTACCAAAATTTGTTTAGTATTGGGATCTTTGGTATTCTTTTTTCCTATATATTTATATTCAAAATCTTTATTTTTATTATAGTGTTATTTTACTTGTCTTATACGTTCTTTTAATTTGATTAATATGGTAGTTAACAAGCTTAAAGGTTATTAGGTTTGTTAATAAAACTTACTAATATGCAGGATTTTTTCGGCAAATTGTAGTTTATACCGACTATCAAATTAAGTTTTAAATAGATACTTTCTTACTTACTAACCAGGCTTCAAACTGTTAGTATTTGTTCTAATTGTTGCATTTAACTTGCCTTATCTAGGTCTTAAACTATTACGATTTGAATTTAATTTTGATTCATTCTTTAATTTACTTGCTTAAATTAGTGTCATTTGAATACAACTATGCTTTGCATTATTTTAAAATGTAATACAATCTCGTCATACGTAACCCCAACGTGTTGCTCTTGGTTCAGTCATGAATTTATACATCCATCGTTAAATTGATTTAGCAAATATTTCAAAAATCATTGATTTTCTCTAATTTTTTGTTGTATTTTAGTTAATATATTTTTTAAAAAGACTACTTGTCTTTTCATCACTCTACACGGTTCCTTTGATTAAATACATTTTAATAATGGTTTGAGTTAGATTTTTATTATTTATTACAATTTAAAAACTACCTACTAATTTAATTTAATTTTAATTTCTAAAATAATAGCCTTACTATTATTAAAAAATGTTTTAATGATTGTTTATTATCAACCTAATATGCTTGGTATATTGATTTTATTTCTGGCGTATAGTATGTTTTTTTTAAATTCTGTGATTTTATCCAAATGCTTAGTATATGAATCTTGTGAAGCTAGATATTCTTTTACTAATTAAGAATTTATTCTTGTTTTTTAGACAATTCATCTATTTAAACATGTCCAGTTAGAGGGTTTTTATATAAAAAATCTAAGATTTTACATAATTTATCATTTCGTTATAATTTATTATTCAATCCAAGTCCTAGATATAATTTTGATTTAATTTTCCTGTTTGTAATATAACGTGTAACTTTTTATTTTAATGTAGGATTTTCTATCTCATCTTTTTTAAAGCAATTTTCTATTTGCTTTATGTCTATTACCTTTATCTTTGTAAATATCATACGATATATTGTGATGCATTGCTGCTGTATTAATTTTATCAACAGGTTAATCTCCTGTTGCTATTCTTTCTTAAAATTTAGTTCTTTGTTCTAAATTAGTACTACCTGAATATTGTCCTTGGCCTATGTATTAACTAATTTTATTAACTTTATCACTACTGATCTTAGACTTATTGGATTTGGTAAAAGTACACCTTTTAGTATTACACGTCATGCAATTTTCGTTTCTTATTTTTCGGCTATTTTTAGTATTAACTTGTTCAACTTTTGTATCAAGTTTGTTAGCCTTTAATTTCATACAAATTAAATTACCTATCTTATAACATTTTTAGCATGAATATTTAATTTTCAATGACTTACGATGTTATCATACGTTACTGTGTCTAAACTCACATAATTGAGGTTAACTGACTCTTTATTTTAAACACGTTAAACACTGATTTTATACATTAAAATTCGCTTCAACGGGATTTTAGTACAAAAAAAACCGCTATATGGGACAAATTAAAAATATTTTTTAGCCAGCCTATGTTTGAATGCTAAAATTATTCAGTTAAAAAAGAACCGCTAAAATCGATTATTCGAATCAAAAAGACAAATTTTCCACCACTTTTGGCATTATAAGTCACTTATAGGGAATTTTAGATGAAACATAATAACAATAAGACAGCTGAACAATTGGAGCACTACCAAATTTCATTTATCTTATTTTGATATTAACATTATCCTAAATCTAAAAATGTATTGTTTATAAATTACAATCTTAGCTGTTAGGTATTCTTCTGATTTGACTTCAACCTGCAATGCTTCGTTAAGATTTACTAAATTTGATAGGCACGATATTAAAGCAGAAAAAACCTGTGACGTACAAAATAATATTATAAAATCGTGCAAAAGTTAGAAATCCACAAACAAATTAAGATACGGGTTTAAGTTACAGTGTAATAGGTAGAATCATACAAAGTGAAAACATTGAAGAAACATAGTTGCAAGGAGTGAATGTAAAGAAACAAAAAGTGTGTACCTGACGTGATATGTATACATCCTTGTTATAATTGTTCAACCAGCAAAGATGTTAAGGTGCGAATATGTATGGACTCATTCTGCAGTTCAAGGCTTAATGCTACACATTTTGTTACATTACTTGATAAATAAAACTATAGAAGAACAAGAACGCCCCTAAATTCTAAGCTTATCAGAAACATCAGATTATATTTAAAAACTTTACTTTTTTTTTGAAGGACAAAGAAATACTAAGCAAATTGTTCTCGAATCTTCATAATTAATTTCTACCCATGCCTTAAAATCAAAATTAAAACAAATTTAAACAACAATCTACCTGTATTTAAACATTCCTATTAACTATTTACACAGAAGAAATTGTAAATATCCCACTCTCTTAGTAAGACTTACATCATTAACTTTTAAATGATAACTGAAGTCCTTTTAAACGAGAAATACCTTATACGACTAAAAGGAAATTTAGTTAGAAAGGACCGATTTAGTCAGTCCTGTGTAGTCCAGTTTAGGTAAATTTCACTGTACCTAATTTAATTGAAGTTTTTAGAATTTATTCGTTTTTTTTTGCATATTTTACATTTGCTATTTTGGGTTATAATTTATTAAGAAAAATATTCATGAGTAACATAAATTTAAATTTTGTTAAAAACGTACGTTACGGTTACAATATCGCTTTTTATCGTTACGTTATCGTTATTGTTACGTTACGTGATAAACACACGTTGTTTACATAACAATTTCTTTTGTTATTGTTACGTTATCGTTACGTTTTTGTTACTTTATTATTAAATTTTGTTATCGTTACGTTACGTTATTGTTGTTTATAGTTACGTTATCGTTACGTTATTTTTACGGTATTGTAACGTTTTTGTTACGTTATGGTATTGTTACGTTACATAATCGTTGTTCATCGTCACGTTATTGTTATCGTGACGTTATCGTTACGTTATTGTTATCGTTACTTTATTGTGACGTTATTGTTACGTTATCGTTACGTTATGATTACGTTGTTTTTACGTTATCGTTAGGTTATGTTATCGTGACGTTATGTTATTGTTAGCGTTGATAAATGATAAAATTTAGTGAAAATGTTACTATTTATCTGTTTAACAATCAAACATTACATTATGAAATACGATTTCATACCATAAAACATCGCGAAAACATTATAACTTACAAATACAAAATACTGTTTGTATCTAATCAGGAACCCAATATTGTCTTTTTTAAATTAATATAATTTTTATTCATTATTCAAAAAACGCAAGCTGAACGTTGTCAGTAATAAAAATATCGTGATATGATACCCAGTACTTTGTTTTTCATCAGATTTTGTTAAATACTTACTAATATTATTTTCTAATGATTTTATAAACATTTTAGTACAACAAGCTGGTAAATTGACGTTTTTAATTAAAGAATTGATACATAAATTTAACTCAACCTGATTTATTTAAAAAAATTAAGATTGTATCATTTAACATCTTAGAATTTAGTTTGAGTTTGAGTTTCACTTTATTTACGTGTCAGGTTTTTTTTATATAAATACAGTGTGTAAATTAAATATTTTAACTAATTTTCTACTCTCCTTGTTTCACAGAGCTACGATTTTCTATTTCAATTTTATAAGCAAACAAATTTAATTATACAAATTGGAAAATTATGTATTTATTTTTTGTAGAAGGTAAGAAAGATTCAACGCTAAATATTGTACACAATTTATTTAAAATTTAAAATATTTAGTAGGAATGTAAAAATTTTGTAAATTATGTCTGTTTCGTATTTTAGAAGCATTAAACGTAAAATCAATTTTTATAATAGCAAAATTCTCTTGCCAACATGATTGAATTAAAGCAATAAACTTATTTAAGTTCATATTAGTTGCAACTCTGTCTTTAGGTAAACTTTAAATAATATTGCTAAATAAAAGAAATAAAATAAACAAATAGGAATTCATTTGTAAAAATTTTTAGTCTATTTTAACAAGGATTGACTAATAGACAAATATTACTATGTGTATCTCTTGTTAAATAAATTTTTATTATATCGTTGTTTTGTAGAATAATTACATCATCAAAACCTATAGTTGTTTTTGATTTAAAATCAATTTTTTTAGTATCACGTTTTACATTTTTTTGGTTATATATTGGTATATGTACTTTATTTTCATGATTAATTTTTATTACTTTACTTTCTTTTGCTACTAATTTAAATTTACAGAAACCATCTTTTTTGTATTTAATTTAAATTCTGCAACTCTATGTGCTTTTAATGCACTATTCCTAAATACTGTTTTGGATTCTAGATATGTTTTATGTTGTGTATTTGTGACTAAAATAAGACTATTTAGGTCCAATTTATGTAACAGTAATTTATTACCAAGACAGGTTTTTCAACAATCAGTAATTACTAAAGACGGAACTATATCAAGAAATAGAAGATTAAAGTTAGATTTTAGATTTTAAGTATAAACAGGTACTATTTTATTAGTGATTTATTTGTATCTTTGTTTTTGATTAAAAGCATATTATTGGATATAGCGATCGGTCAGAGCTATACAGTATCATAATTTATTATTTATATCGCATACAATATTTAGCAATAAATACGTTAATTCATGAGTCGATGATTACTACAGTAAAATGGCATTGAGGATTGAAATGCTATTCTGTTGCTTAAATCCGAAAAGGAGCGGATGCAGTTGTAAAACAATCAGATTGAAATTAAATATAAAAGTATTTATTGTGCAATGA
>JAQFZE010005067.1:0-10619 GCA_034695245.1 Dicyrtomina saundersi | reverse complement strand
CTATCATACACATTGCCGTTTTTGATGTTATGTTTAAGGAGGTGACGCAGTAGGTTGGTGGGGGGGGGGGGTTAAAATATGCTTAAGTTGGCTGAAGGACTTCAAAATTTTATATATTTTCGTGAAAATCGGTCGAGTATTTCTAAAGGTTTTCAGATTATGTAAATAGGCAGAAATAAAATCCGTCTTTTATTTTTAAAGCGTACTAAATTATGTAAATATGCACAAATAATGAAGAATGCTATAAATTAATCGTACTAGAAAAACTAATACAAAAGCATATATATACTATATACTACTGCCCCATATTACTGTTAAGGTTACCATTAAACAAGGGGCGCAGCACCTTGTTTTTATTTGTATTAAAAATTTATACTTAACAATAATTAAATTAGTTGAGCTTTAGGCTACTGCAGTGTGCTATTGGCTATTGAATATTTCGGATAGTCTATACATTATGTCACTAAAAAATGTCGCGCATTTTCATGCCTCTTTGTCCACCTCGTCATAAGCTTAAGCATCGCGTAAATGGCTATCCTTAGCATATGACATGTCAAAAGCATCCAAAGAGACGTCCATCGACGTTACTTTGTTACGTCCTTTATGGACGAACCCTCATTGACATAAACATTCTTGTTTGTTTTATTTGTTAGGGAAAAAGAATAAGGAATGGAGCTGAAATTGCATTTGCACTGTTTGAACTACAGATATTTGATACCTAATTCAAACCACCAGGCACAAATATAATGCTGAACAGTATTTATGTCGACAGACATTTAAATCAGAAATGCAGTTACAAGGGTATCATATTGTGTGTGAAGAACCATAATGACCCATATAAAATTTAGGCTAAAAATAATATCCACTATCTACAAAAATAGTGAAACATTTTTTGAAAACATGTACATAAAAAGAATAGTTTGCACTTTTTAAAAACATGTAAATAGAATATTTTACGCATTTTAAAAAACTTAGAATTAGAACATTTTAAACTTTTCAAAAACTCGTAATTACAATTTTACATATCGAGGGTGAAGTATCAAATTGGTTTTCTTCCATTTTTTCTTTAGGGCAAAATGTTGTCCTTCCATTTTTAGATGCATACAGCCTTTCCACAGGTAAGACACGTAAGTTTTTTTGCACTGTGGTATTAGGATGATGCATAAATGACGTCACGCAAATAACGGGTCGTCCACAAATGACGTCATGGAAGTATTCCAATTTTAGAAGAGCTAGGACAACCCTTTTAGCAGATTACTCGTTTTGCAGATAGCTTTCTTCATCTTCATCGTGAGATACTATTGATATCCAAGTACACCTATTTACTCCACCCGTAATGTCATTTATGGACAATTCCTCAACACCCTATAGAACCTGTAGAGCCTGTAGAACCTACCTATTCTCATATAATCACTTAAACGTTACGTCAACGATTACCATTACCATTGAGTGTTATCAATAGCCCCTAAAACACACAGGCTCCAGCGAGTTGTTTTGCTTTCTTGTCGTTTTCTATCAAAACTAGCTGTGCTATTTGATGTTTTCAATTTATACTATTTGTATGGTATACAAAGGCCAACTGAATATATACAGGCCTAGGGCTATGAGTTTTTCCTAATGCTTTATATTATTGGAATTTGAGTTATTTGTATGCTAATTAAATAAGCGTTCGAGGAGAGTAAGAGTGATATTGTATGTAAAATATGTATTTCAACTACGAACGTCAAAAATGATTTTATTGTATAATAAAAGGTAGGAAGATAAGACCAAAGTCCGATCTGAAAAGAGAGTGGTGTGTCAAATTAAAATTATCGTTAGATCATTTACTAAATAATATGTTTTTACATGATAATCATTTATTTAAATTGTATTGTAATCACACGATTACTCTTAAACTAGGGCATGATCTACAGCATGGTTTTCATAAGTTTAACCTATACTTCAAACTAGATTACTAAATTAATTACTACATTGCATTTATTGAAATTACGTTTTATTGGAATTGCGTCCTATTATTCTTATAGAATTGCACTAATTCTACTCATTCTCGTTGACGTCACTGAAATTATAAAATGCTTAATTTATAAATCGTTGAATCTGAACGTAGCATGTAATATTGTATTGTCTCAAAAATGCGCGTATATAATAATTTGTCGCCAGTCGCCACGCATTTGCATTTACAGCCGCATAGATGACAGGTATAATCGTCCCGTCTGTACAATTCTCTAATGGGCTGTTATTGGCGAAAAGTTTTTAAATCATTTAGAATGTCGTTTAATTACAAATACTACCAGCTAAATAATATTAAACGGTTGAATAAGAACGTAATTACAAACAAATACATATTGTTTTAAAAATCTTTCCAGAAACACGTTTCCTGAAACACCCTACTCCTGTACGACCTGCGGGATATGTTTTTAAAAAGTGTGAAATGTTCTACTTACATGTTTTTTGACAGTGCAAAATTAACTTTACATGTTTTTGTAATGCAAAAAATGTAAAAGCAAGACATTTTACTAAAACATTATATTGCAAGGCACCCTCAAGTGTGACTAAACAGTGAGTAGGGGATTATAAAAGATATTGTATAAAGATATTCTTTTAAACTGCGTTTATATTCTTGTGAATTAAAATGCTGCTCTACTTAAGATGCACAATTCCAAAACTTTTTATACCTAATATTCCTCGGAGATGGAGCTAAAAACGTCGTCCATCAAGTTATGAACTTGTTAAGCAAGTTTGTTAGCTTAGGGATGGATAGAGATGTCAGATATGTTCATGCTGAGTGCGCGAGATGCGTTTCAATTTGAATTTATATTTTTAAGGTCATTCATCCCTAATTTTCTCATATTTTTCTTTAAGGAATTCCTGTTGCTTTTCCCTGTCGTCCAATTTTCAAATTTTTAAGCAACTAGTTGTGCCTATGGTTTCGTCCAAACTTTCTAATAAAAGGTGAATCCTTATGAATTTTTTATTTAAATCCCACGTCAAGTTAGTTTCCACATCCTTAGAATATAAAAAAAAAAATTAGTATTGTTTATTTTCTAAACGTCTGTGATGGTTAGACATACATTCAATTTCTTTCTGTGATCCTACTAATTTAATTATCTGTGTGGTACAAGTTTTAGTGAAGAAACCAAAATGTTGTGTATATCGCGTGTAGCTCACAACTAACTATTTTTCTAATTAATTAAAAAAAAAGGAACCCTTAAATTACCACTAGGCACAACAGGATTGATTTATTGATTTTTGTTTTTTAAATCAGATTAAATATTTAAAATACGCATAACGATTATTTCTATTTAAATGAGAATGTTAGCCTTGTTGAATACTGCGACAGTAACATGCTGTTTCTAATTTTTTTTTATACCGGTTTTTTTTTAAATTTCAAGCAAAAGTACACCGTGTCATTTAGGTTAAGGAGGTACACATCCATTAGGTCTTTAACAAAAACTCAAATTTTAGCATGGGGAAATCAATGTACGAAATTATTGTTCTCCAGTAATATGTACAAGTCTACAAGTCATAGCTCTGCACTCTTCCATTATCAGCAGGCGGTAGTCCTATTTTGTTGACCTTAATAATTTATATTCGCATTTAAAATGTTTTAATAAACTTGTTTTAAAAATTATAAAATATGTCATTATTTGGTGGCCCTTTCGAATTGCCGTTTTAAAAATCAATGGCGTGAAAAATAAAACTATAAATACAGTAATCTTTTAAATCAAAACAGCTTAGTTTATTCGATAATTACTGCTGGGATAAATATGCAGAAAAATACAAATATTAATTATATTTGGAGTTTTTGAAAGATGCTAAAGCGATTTCTTTGAAATAGTGTCGATAATATATCACCCATCTAAGTACCCAGCAGGTACTTTAAGAATATACCAACTTTTAAAAAATTACATTTTGTAGACAGGTGTGCAAGAGTGGACAAGTCTTGCCGGGGTTTGGAGTTTGAAACATTTTCAATAAAGAAAATAAATTCGAGTCATGTAAGATAATTTTTAATTATTAAAAAAAAAATACGCAAATGCATTTTAAATCTTATAATTAGGTAACCTGCGCTGATGCTCAGTTGTTGTTAAACAAAGCAGGAAAAAAATTAATTTAAATGTTCGAGTAAACTGTTGTGTGTGCAATACTTTTTATAGAAATAATTAAAAATCAGTTTTTCCTGGTACAATGTTTTTAGACATTCTAATCAAATAAAGTGAATAATGAAACTGAAGAATAAAACCCACAAAATACACTCAGCTTATAGAAAGACAAGTTTGTTAGTTGTAAATGTACTTACATGGAAAATGTGGGTGAGTGTTGTGAGTGAGTCAGTGAGTCAGTCAGTAGAATGAAATGCAGTGCAAAAATAAAAGATTTCAAATACACTCTGCACAAAACTGAACTCCTCTCCATAGCATTGCAGTGCATTAGGAATCATCCATAAATGATGTATCCTAAATTCTTCCCATTTATTGGCCCGCTCACCCGCTAAGTCATTACATTCACAATATGTAAACAGCCATCTTGAACATAGCATGCCATTATAACCCGACTTAGGACACCCACCCGGTACCTACGACATCACTTATGGGTGATCCCTTGTACTTCAGGCAGATCTACTCTTTATCGAGTCGAGAGGTTCTTCTTTTCTTCCCCTTTAGCTGCTCAGCAGTTCATGAGCCAGTGAACATTTACTTGCATAGTTAATTATTCTGCTTCCCCTTTACTTCCCACTGTCGAGATTCTCCAGACCTAGACACAGTGGAATGCAATGGCAAAAATATTTTAACGTAATGACAGCTGTAGCCACATGTCTCCGTTTGTTTATTTGATGAAATTAACGCCCCGTGTCACGAATGGACGAGTAGAGTGGAGTACAATTAAATGCATTTGGTGTTAACCCACTTTTAGAGCAACTTTTGTACATCTCTAAGATAGTCGTTATGCAAGTATGATGATTATGCAATTTATTCAAAGTGACCCAAATCAAAACACTTACAATTTTTCTATAAAACGGAATGGCGTTGCATCCATTTGACTTACACTAATTAACAACATAATGTGAAGTAATTCAAATAAAACAGTAGGTCATTTAGCATACAAATATATTACTGTTTTGAAATTGCTAAATAAATAAAACCATGTTAGGGTCTGTCAATAAAAGATGTCATCCAAATTATCATTTTTTTTAACTTTTTTTAACAGAATGAATAATGATTCTTTATTTTTATTATTTGTTAAATTCGTTTTCTGCTGATTTTTTGTGTGCAGGTAAATGGGAATTAAAAACTTGATGTATTCTGGACATGTATTTTTTTACACTGTGTTTTTATTGTTTTTTTTAA
Source organism: Dicyrtomina saundersi (assembly GCA_034695245.1). Lineage (NCBI taxonomy): Eukaryota > Metazoa > Arthropoda > Collembola > Symphypleona > Dicyrtomidae > Dicyrtomina > Dicyrtomina saundersi. The sequence goes on along the minus strand of JAQFZE010005067.1, from coordinate 5,271 downwards.
CTTAGTTTTTAGAGTTGTGGTGCAGTAGTAAGTACACTTAACACTGAGCAGTATTTGTTTTACAAACCGTTACGATGGAAATATATGGTAACATTAAAGGTAACGAATACAATTTTTTTACAATGTTGCTATAATTAAATTGCAGAAAATTAGTTTTATATTAATTTTTCAATTTTTAAAATATTGACATTATTAATAGCTGATTTTTAATATCAGAAATAAACATTTTAAATTTTTGTAACTAACCTAGTACCTATCTACATGTGTTAACATTTATCATATATTTAAATTTAATTATCCCATTCATCAAGTAACTATAGTGAATATAATTTAATGTGGTAATGTGAGAACCTACAGGTTTAACTGCTTATACGTGCTAGCAATACATTTTATTTAGGACTTAATACTAGAAAAATTTACAGGAGTCTATATTATCCTAAATATTACAATTTTTGCATTTGACTACTTAACTACAGGAACATTTAATTTACATTTTATTTAAAAGTGATCAACAGGGACAAAGCATTCACAGCCACAAAATCGATGAACAGAAGAGTGGACGTTCTTTCCATAATATTAAAATCACCTACTTTGATACCAGTATTTGGGATTGAGCGCAGTCTTAAGTACGTTAGCTTAATTAAATCGTCCCGTTTCTGTGTCTCCCGAATGTACTTCATCCTCCCAATTAAATTTTCCCACTTGACAGTCTTACTACACTCACCTACAACTGAAACAACAGCTGCGATCTTTTGAACCTGTAACTGCTTTGCACCTAAAATGATGCTCCGTTTGTAGCATTCAATCTGCCTTGGAATTTGGAACGCGTTTTCAAATATACAATTATAAAATACGATCATCATGAGTGACATAAATAAATTAAATATTGAAACAAAAGCGTTTTGACTCAAAAAGCGAATGAAAAAAAATGAGCATCCAATACTTTGACTCAAACAAACGATCTTCACCACAAAATTGAGTTTTGAAATAGCACTATTGAATATATGGACGTGGAGCTGGATGTGGCGGCAGAGGGCCACAGAATTCAAAATAGTGACCTCTGTCACTTTTCTCAAGTGTCTGTAATGCAAAAATAAATACAATTACATCATTTCTAGAAATTTAAAAAAGGCAAAGTTTTAAGCCTGCGAGGCCATAAAAGCAAAGCATATTGTGTAGGTAATAAACACCTTGAATCAAAAATTTAAAAAATATTATGAAACAAAATAGGCTGACGTACATGCGTTTTGCCATTGCTCCAATTTCTGACTGTAGTGTGTTGTTGCAGTGCTCAAACATGTTAAGGTAAATATTTGCAATAAGCCAGCAGTTTGCCGCAATGTAGGATGCAAAACAAAATTCAAAAATGCTATACATAGCAAACACAGTATTAGTTTTGTACTCTTCAACTAAAAGTTGAAACATTAGCTGAGGTCTTGTGGAGTCACTTAGGAGGACACTCACGCTAAAAAATACTGTGACTATTAATAAAGGAGAGGCAAAAACTATAAGCAGCGTTTGTCTAGACATTCCACTCCACTTTTTAATTTTTTCAAAACCACAACTTCCTTGACTCTTTTGGAATGAGCTTCTAGATGCAGTAGTAGCTACATGAGACTCATCAAACAGTTCGTTCCAGATCATTTTAATTGGTTCGCCTTGTATTTGCAGAGTACATCCGATATAGAGAGCAAATGAAGAATCCAGTAAGTAAATAAAATGGATCGAGAAATGATTTAGATTTGAGTCCCAGTAATTTTTTGACCAAATTTCCAAGAAGAACGTTAGAATCACATGTGTTGTGAACATAAACATCACAAGGGTGTACAACCTCCAGGCGATAATTTTAAATTTGTTTTTCAGCTTTTTTAGTTGCCCTGTTGCTTGATCAAATTCAAAGGGGAGCAAGCCAATCTTTATCAGAAGCTTTGCAGTGAATGTATTCACAAAATATTGACTTGTTGGTTCCATTTTCGAATTGTTACAATGAATCAAGCAGATGAAACGATTAAATGTTTTCAAAAATACTTTACACTTGACTTTATAAAACCTCAGACTTCACTTTTAAAATGAAACTAACACGGAATGAAGGACATGGGGTTTAGTATTATTTGTGATTCTGAAATAATCCTGCAAAGTGACAAACAATTTATGCAAAGGCTTCGTCATATAAAATTGGAACAAAAATAAAATTATTAAATCAACCAATTAAATATATCTCATGAATATTATTATTATAAATTTCATTTTGTGTCTGACAAGGGAACCACGCCAAGTGGTACACCCAGATTTTAAAATCACCCATTCTATCAAATCAGGCTACTATTAAATAGTACAGAACCAAAGTACCTCGACTAAATTTTATCAAAATCGGACAAGAACTGTAGAAGTACAAGGGTTGCAAAATATTAAAATTTGAATTTTTTTAAACTTTGGCGGGCCACTGTGACTAAACAACGCAAAATGCAGTCATGCACATCCCGTTTCTTTGAATCCGAATTCGGGTCCGGTCCGGGACTGGATTCGGGTTCCAGACCCAGGTTCAAGAAATGATTTACATAGTGGGTGCGGGTGGGCAATAATGGGATCCCGGGACCACGGGTTTGTGGTCCGGGTCTGGGTTCAAGTTTGATTGGACCCGTGATTTGGGTCCGGATTTGGGTGCGGGTCAACAATTTTCGGACCCAAGCAGAGCTCTATTATCCATACTGAATTAAGCATTAGGCAGTCTAATAATACCAATTAAAATGCTATTATATTTTTATGGTTTGAATACGTATATAATTTTAAATCCTGATGTCGTACCCAATATAACAAGCTTATGCTACTTTACATGTAATTGAAGACAATTACGATGCCTATTATATATGAATTAATTACAACCAATGTATCATTTAGATACTTTTAAATTACTGCAAATGAGCACGTGCAAAAATTATCTACTTGACAAATACAAATAATCATATACCGTGCTCCTAAATTAAATGATGTGTTGCTAGCAAAAATTCGTTTTAGTAAATGTATAGGACCATATTGTATCGTTGCTGATTAATGATTCAGAAAGTATTCGTATACAATTGCAAACTTTTGTCAATTTAGGCAGAAATTTTCCATGACGTCAAACCACTCGTCCTATTCTAAAACATACTTACAGCCAAAGTATAAAAAACGGTGATTACTACATGAAAAGTAATTAAGCTATATAATATAATATATATAGCTCAATTATAATTATATCTAAATTAGGAATGTAACTATCTGAGAAATATTTAATTCTACTAATATAAATTATAGTTTGCATTGTATATTTACTACTTGAGCCCTATTTAAAAAATATTTTATACTTTATTTGGGCTTTAGCTCACGACTCATATGCTAATTATTGCCATGAAATTTTCAGGCTGGTTAAGGTACTTTTCAGTAGTTTTTAGACCATGGGTTCACTTTGGCTTTATGTATAACTATAGTTTTTAACACCATCTAATTATAAAAGTGCTGTCTATAGGTAATATTAAAATGGTTTAATGCTCCTATACTGCAGCAGCGTTTTGATTTGCGATGGGGTATATCTCTAATAATATTACTTGAGCATATATGTATATACCTGTTTTCAGCTAATAATTACTGCTCTTAATAGAGTCAAAATATTTTGACTATAGTTCTACTTAATTTAAAACTACTTTAAAAATAATATATTGCTTTTGGATATTATTGGTAAAATAAAAAAAAGACTTACAGCTTACGAATGAGTTGAAAACGAGTATTTAGGCAGATATAATAATACCAGGCAAATTCTCCTTCACTACTAAGCTGTTGTAGCAGTTTGATCCAGTGCAAAATAAAAAATGTAGGGGGATTGGGAGTTATGAAGGTTGCATTAAATACACAGAAATTTGAAGGTACTGAAAATATAATTATATAGAGAAATGAATGTTCTAATTTTAAACAGTATGCAATAGTCAAAATTGAGTTTTTAATTCTCTCAATTTTCTTTTAAATTCAATTTTAACTACATACTACCAATTTTTAATTAAAATGGTAATAAAGTTCATACCATTACCAACCGCGTGTCCGTTTTCCCTTTGAGTCGCACAGTGGTCAATACCGTCTTTATTTGTATTTGTATTAGATAGTTAATACTTGTTTAAATTTAATTTCAGGCACAAAATTTAACACAGGGTGGGCCGCACTTTTTAAAAAGCAATTGATTGTTTGTTTACACAAGAAATTTCCAATTTAGAGCTCTACACCTGTCTAAATATTTGCTATAGACTGTATGGCTGCAGACATTGTTTTAGTAAGTTTGTTTAATGATACTGTCAAGAATATTAGGAATGTTCCAATTTTTTTAATTTCTTGTTTGCATTTACACAGTAATATATAATTATATGTATTACCAAGGTACCACTTTCCAGGGTAACTATCATTTTACACGAATAAGCATCATAAAAACAAATGATACACTGGATATTCCACTTTTGAATATTCATTTTTGGTATTTTATAATGACATTCTTTCTGGATTACCCCACCTGACACCGCACCTACCCACCGTTACCACCGCACTACTATAGCAGATGTTAATTAGGAAAAGTACATCGCGTCAGTTTAAAAAATTTTATGACACAACAATAAATGTAGTCGAATTAAAAAATTAAATATTAATCACTTACATGTTTCTTAAAAGTTTACAAATTATACAATTTACACTATTTTGGGAACAAGAATTTAAAATGTGTTTATTTTTGAAAGTAAATAAAATTAGTATTTAAATAATTTAAATATTGATAAACATTCGAAAAAATTAGTCTATAAAATTAGGCCTCAAAAGTAATATATTTACTCCTAATACTAATTAATATCTATTTGAATATAATTTCAAGTACAAAATATAACATAGGATGGGCACACGTTTTTGAAAGGTAAGGTAATTGGTTGATTAGTGGATTAAGCAAGAAATTGCCTATTTGAAGTTCTACACCTGTCTAAATAGTTGCTATGGAATACGGTTGTAGACATTCTTTTAACTAAGTTTGTTTTATTATAAATACAAAACTATTGAGAATGTGTCAATTAAGTTTATTCCATGTTTGAATTTAGAAAGTAATAATAATATAGCGACTGTAGATTAGTGCATAATTCGACAATATGGAGAATGGTTTAAAGAGATCGTCCGTAAATGACACGTTACGTGTATAGTTAATAGGCAAAATGAAATATTGCTAGATAGCTGTTTACGTAATTGTTACGCTGATAAATGGGGAGGGGGGGG
>JAQFZE010005066.1:0-10619 GCA_034695245.1 Dicyrtomina saundersi | reverse complement strand
CGGAAATGGTGACGACGATGGCCACCGTCCGCCTCATCCTCCTCGTCATCTTCCTCATCCTCCGCCTCGTCATCCGCCAAACCTGACGAATCTTCCTTCTTTCCCTTGTTGAAGATTTTGGAGAAGAAGCGCCGGATTTTACCTTTTGTTTTTTTCGGTTTCTTCTCGTTCGCGGCCATTGCTTCCGCTTCCGCTTGCGCATAGTCAATATCAATGGGGTTTAACTCAAATCCTTGACTCTGACCCTGGCCTTGACCTTGACCTTGAGCCTGACCCTGAGCTGCCTGAGCACGGGGTCCAGGAACTGGAATTGAGCCATCATCGTCGTCACTCGGTAGGTAGAAATTGGGAGAGGGAGGGATCATGGAGGACTTCTTCTGGTGGAGCTCAAGTTTCGCCAACGCTTCCTTCTCAATCTGCGTCTTACTCATTTTCTCCCAGCGCTCCCGCACGCGCTCCTCATGCGGCTGCATTAAGCAAAACACATTTTCATTTATGGTCAATTTTGAAAAAACGTTTTTTTAAATCGCGAAACTTCACAAGCCAGTAAATTTTAAATAGTGGCAAATTTTTAAAATGTGATGATGAAAAGCGGCAAATTTTAAATTACTGGAAACTTTGTAAAAAATTCTAAAAATCGGTAAATTTTAACATATAAAAGGCGGCAAACTCTATATAGCGGGAGGTTAAAATGTTGGGTAATTTTTAAAATATAAAAAGCGGGAAAGTAGAAATGTGGTGAAGCTTACGCGAGTGTCCGGGACGGTGGTGGGGGTGAACTTCATGCGTCTGAATTGCCAGAGAGGCATTCCGGAAGTCGGGTCCGCGAGGCGACTGTCACACATGGTTTTGTAGAGGAAGTGTTTTCGGTAGAAAAGGAAAATGCCCATTGAGACGGTGACGAGGAGGATCATGAAATTAATGGACGTTTCTGTGGAGGAGAACTCAACTTTGTTTTTGAATGCGGCCACAATCTCCTGCGCAGCTTTTAATCTTTTCAAAATCTTTTTGTCTTCTTTGGAGCAGACTGGACCGCTGGCCGTGATCTCTGGACTGACGAGTGGACACTCTGCGGTGCAGCCGCCATCTCCTGGATTTTTGACTTTCTCCGGACAGATGTCCAGCAGCTCCTGAACACTGTCCCCGTCGTGTCTGTACAGAACCGGGGAGCTGGAGATGTCCAGGATTTTTACTCCCGCCAGAGCGCCATCTGGGAGGGAAAATCGAAAAGCTTCAAGTCGGCCATTGTAAATCAGTGTCAGCATTAATTCTAGTGCCAAGGGCAGTCCTTGGTATCCCATCATTCTATTCTATCTATCAGGTCATTAGCGTTCCAAGCTCGAACCTTGGCGGCACTTTAGTTTTCCTGGAAGCCGTCCAAGCGCCTCGCCCTTTCAAAAACACGTGTCAAACTGAAACGGAAATTGTTTTGAATAATTTAAATTTTGAACTACGTTTCAGCTTTGATACTACTTGTTGACCGTTGGTCCTTCAACCGGATTTCCTTGGATCTTTCAAGACATATTTCCGATTTTTCGATTCTTGTCGAATTTTAGCGATAGAGTACGAAACCAATTATTATTTTTTGAATTAAAAACTGTTTGAATAATATGTCCAATAATGTTTATATTCCTTCCCCAATTAAATTCATAGAAAACAGCGTAAGCACTTGACACTATGCCATTTTGCATTTGCAAATAAGTTAATTGTCTCAATTTCGGGAAAAAAGAGAGGAAACTACACTTAAGATAGAGTAGACCCAGAAGCTCATGACGGCCATGTTATGGGTCCTTCGTATTTAGTAAAAAATTTATCGCAAGTAGAATTAGGAAAAAGATTCAGTAAATAAAAGTTGGCGGTGTAAGTTTGTGTTATCATTTTATTTATTTAATTTAAAATGGTGTAGTATTCGTAACTAAGCAGAAGCATGGGTCTTCCTTCCCGTATTTTTGTATGAGGAACTCACGTGCAAATCTTTGGTCTGTTTAAAAAGTCACTCCTCAACTCCATCTGTTTTTATGAATCAATTAAATTAGTAATGCACTACATTTGGTTTTTTGAGATCTGTAGTGCGAACTCTTGACAGCGCAGCAGAGCGCATTCGCCATGTGTAGGTAAGGAAACGGAAAATGCACATGCGCAGTAAAATTAATTACTCGTTACCGTTACACTTGTCAGCTATTGTTGTTCTCCTTGATGGAGATGCGCTTGCTCCTCAAGTTCTTCCTGCGCATGCTCCTCAAGTTCTTCCTGCGACTGCGACACAAGTGGATACCTTTGACTGTTGTAGTCTGTCTGCGCATGCGCATCTACTTCTTCAGAGTTCAGATTACTGCTACGGCTAATTTCTTCTGCGTCGGCGCAGTCTGAGTCATCATCACCAATTTCACTAAATGTTGAGCTCCGGCCCGGGTCATGGACCTCCGTAGTTTCTGCACTGTTTTCTGTTCTTGTTTCCGCTGACTGCGACTGCGCAGAGGTTGCCTGGGAACAACTTGCTTCTGGGTCTTGATAATTATTGCCACGATGGCTTTTGATGGATAATGTGGATGTCCTCGCCCTCTGCCGTCTGCTGTCCATGTCTGAGATGATGGGGAAGATCATCTGGGTGTGTTGGTGAATGGTCTGGATGTCCTTGTCCGTGTATTTCTTGATATCCTTGAGAACGGGATACGCGGAGAGGCGGAGGTACTCCAATTTTGCAGAGGAGATTGTTCCGGGCGGGAGTTCCCCCTCCGAGTGGTTGCGCAAAAGTCTCTGGATGGAGTGGATGTGGTAGTTGCAGCTGGACTGGATGCGCTTGACGCGTGGGAGGAGCTTCAGAGTGCACTCCGCGTCAAAGTCCGAGTGCGCCTCGCGGATGAGCTCCTCCTGCGCCTCCGATATCCTCCCGCCGCCCTCAGAGAGGATCACGTCCGCCATGTCACTCATGAACTGAGTGTGCTTCTTCATGACGCGGGAGTAGTCGGACGAGAAGTCCGTGTAGTTGTTGAACAGGCGCAGAAGCGTGAAGCGGCAGTCAGCTGTGTGTCGGTTATTCAGCGGCAAATTCAAGCGGTAGCGACGAATGTGCTCGCAGTATTCAAATCTAGGCAACCAATCACGTCGTTGGGCAGTTTTTATTTTTATTAGACCTTAACATTAACATTAAATTCAAACAGTCTTTGTATCTGTATCAATAAAAGGGGTTGTCCATGAATGACGTCATCGGTAGGGTCACGGGTCAATGGGTCAACTTGGCCGCTGATGACATCCTATGTTGAAGATAGCCATTAAGGCAATGGTTAAGATGATGATGATAGTGGGGTCATATATAGGGTGTTAAAAATGGAGCGATGACGTCATTTATGGACGGTCCCTAATGCCAACTTTAGCTCAGCAAGACATTCGCTTCTTTCTAAAAATTACTAAATTACACAAAATGAAAAGAGAGGAAAGATGAACTGGACATACACTGGCCCAGCCTCATTCTGATCTGCAACCAGATTCGGATTGGGATCATTTTGAATTGGTGGTGGCGGGGACGGCGGATCCCCGTTGTGGTCCAGAATTTCATTTCCCGCATCGTTCTGATTCTGGTTGAGATTCTGATTGATGTTGATGTTGTTGTTGTTGTTGACTTGCGCACTGAGGAGTGCAGAGAGTCCCGGCGTCTCCACGAGGCTCTTCTCCCACTCAACACTTCCGCCCATTCTTCAACGATTTTCCTTCCCACTTTCCTATTTTTCTAGACGAGCTTTTATTTTTTTGTCAACTATTTTGTATTTTTATTTAATTTCAAAATTACTTTGCGATGCTAAATTTGAAGGGTCCTCAAAAATAAGAATCAATCTCACACAAAGAAAAGGCCTGTCTCTACCGTACTATCTTATTATTATTTATTTAGCACCTTGCAACTTGCTATCATTTGCTCTTCTAAATTTTATTGATTGTGATTTAATTTGAGAATAATTGGAGAAAGCTTAAATATTGTTAATTATTTGTTTAAAAAAGGGAGCGGAAATTGAAGGGAAAGTTGAAATAGTGATTTGTTCTTCTACCGTCTTTCGAATTAGTTGTTTAGAGTCACTTAACGGTATCCTAAAAATAAAATGGTGACTAAAATTCACTTTTAATTCAATCAAAAATTAAAAATTAAACAAGTACGCGTAACGTTTAGACTTTTAGACGCTAGAGAGTTTACACAAGGAATGACCTCATTCGGGAAATTCGGGTAGTGATCTTGAATCGCTCGTTATGTCGCAAGTCCTAATCGTTCCCTTGACTAAATAGCGTAGTAAGGGGTGACCCAGAAATGATGTCGCTCAAATTGTAATAACTTTAAGATAAGATTAAGATAACTTTAAGATAAGATGGGGAAAAGGCTATCTTTAACATGGCCTGTCATCAGTACGCGACTATAGACCCACCCACCCTACCCACGACATCATTTATGGTCGATCCCTAATGCATTTTCATAAAATAACTCGTCATTTCTACGTCACCTCACACCTTCAATGCATCTAAAATGACATTTTTAACAATATTTAAAATTCAAAAATCCTTCGTATTCTCCGTTTGGTTGGGACTTTGAGGCTGGACGATGGTGTGAAAGGCATAGCAACATATTTTCACTTTGATATTTTTTAAGAAATAAACTTTTCTTTACTCCTTCTCTTGGAATTTTTGAATTTTTTTTAGTCCAGTTTTTAAAATTAATTTGTGTCAAAATGTTTTGTCAAAATGTTTAAAAGAAGAGTTAAGAGGACTAAGAAATAAAAGATGAGTGGGAGGGAATGAGGGAAGCATTAAGGGATCGTCCATAAATTGTGTCGTCTAAATACCCCCATTTTTACTACCCAATGGCCCCTCGTCATGAGCTTAAGCATTACGTGAATTGGGATCTTCAACATGGGATGTCATCAGTCATGAGTTTCCATAGAGACCCATTGAACCTACCGATGAAGTCATTTGTGGAAGACCTCTAACGCTGTTACTATTGAGTCTAGTAGTATGCACTCTCCTGAATAAAATTCAACATAAGTTAAGGATTTAAGATTTAACGTTGAACATTTAGTTAAAAAGTTAAATAAATGATAATTAATTAGTTTTTTAAGTAGAAGTTTAGTAATTATTCAACAAGTACGAAAATACGAATAAATTCCCTTTTTGGCAAAATTACATCTTTCAAATCATCACGAGTACAGTTAATTAATTATTTCGTTGCTCACAATGAGTTGTTGGGATGGGAGAGGAAATTGTGGACATGTTCCCGCCAATCCCGCACCATTCCCAAACGGTGGATTTGCGCAGAAGCCACTGGAGCAAATCCCGCCTCCATCAGTTGCTCCATCATACAGTCAGAGTCGCTCTGGACCCGGCGCCGGCGCGGGTGCGGGTCCATGTTCAGCTCCAGGTACTAATAGTGGCGCGAAGTTCTCCAAATTTCAAAGTGGCCATGTGACCTCAGAAGCTGCAGCGTCCGCACGGAACAGAACTCTCGTTCGAGCCAATAGAAATTCGGATTCCCGCTCCATTCCAAATTACAACTATGGCTCACAGTCTGTCCTCTCCCCATTTTCAGGAGCCAATCAAAATCAACGCTCCCATCCGCATCATCAATCGCACCAATCACAGCCGTGCCACCCTAACCAACCAGCCAATCAGAGTCAACGTCCCGGAGGAAACGGAAACATGATAGCAAACCCAGAGCCAACGACGACAGCAGAAACAAAGAAGTTGGGAATGGCGGGAAAGGAAAATTCAAATTTGACAGACGGAATCCCGATGAGGAACACTCATGTTGACGGAGACAGGGACTGCGGCGGGGGAGGGGGAGGGACAGTGATGGAGTCAAAGCAACCGATTCTTGACTCGAAGCCTCCAATGGCTCCGCCCCAGTATGCCTCCACCCCCAATTCAAGCCCCTACACGTGGACAGGGGGCGAGCCGAGGTCTGCATTTCTACTCAAGCCATACTACTTTGGAGCCTACGCTCGACTTCCGGGGCAACGACCAGAAGATCCGCCCTGCTTCTCCACCACCATCTACCCCACGCGCCCTCCGGCAGCAGCTCCTCCGCCTCCACCTCCCCCCTCGTCCTCCGCCGCAGCCTACTACCCGCACGGGCCAAATCCCTACTCTCACCCCGAGAAAACTTCCGTCGCATCTTACGGAGCCGTCGGCGACTGCACCAACAGCCGGCGCCAGAACAATCACATTTATCGAGAGAACAGCGCTTTGCCCAACAATGATGCGTACAATTCTATGAACTTAAGAAGGCCGCCCTGGCCTCCAGGCTCCGGTCCCGCCGGTCCCCGCTCTGGCTCCGGAGACGACGTCAATAGTTTCAACAAGTCCAGAACATGATTCACTCCGTCCAATAAATCCTTTGTTTCCTTTAATAAAATTAATTAATCAAATGTTCATCTCGAACGTCAATTTATTTTTATTGTCTACCAACATTTTATTTTATTTTTCCCTTTCTGCGATTTTTCGGGGAGTTCGGATAGTTTAATTGTCTTCGATCACGTTCCTATCTCCTATTTTTCCTTTTTCCTTCCGAGTCAGTTATGTTATTCCAGACTTGTAGGGGACCGTCCACAAATGATGCCATCCAAAAATCCCTACTTTTATGTTCATATGACCCCTCCACTGCCATCACCTTAGCCATTGCTTAAATGGCTATCCTCAACATGGGACATGATCAGTAGCCAAGAAGACCCATTGACCCCACCTATGACGTGATTTGTGCACGGTCCCGAGCTACTTTATCTCATTCGTAACATTTTCTACGTAACACATGGAAGAGTACTGGTGGGAGTGGGAGTGGTGTGAGGGAGGGAGGGCTCCGTTCTTAATTTATTCTTCGTCCCATCTCCAACTTTACAGAGACACGTTCTGGGAAGATGCTGCGGCTGAGATGAGTGAGATGCGGATGCGGATTGGAAGGCATTACAAATCTCTGTGTCACTATTTTTAACCAAAGCAACAGCTCTTCCCTTCTCTCCACTTCCTTCCTTGTTTTTCCATATTCGCCCCTTCTTCCACTCCACGCGCATTCATTTACTGACTTCAAAATTACTCGACACTTTTACTTGTTCCCTTCACACATGGCACATGCAGTATAAAGGAACAGGCGACGAGGAATCTGGGGAAAGCGCGAATAAAAGATCCACTTTCAGAATCAAAACGTTGTCTTAACATATCTATTCATTTCTTAATTCCGAATATCAAGTTATGCTTTTTTAACTTGTGTATCATGCATTGTGTTATGGAATGGACCAGCCGAACCAGTTATTATTAGTAATGATTATTGCCATTAGGTCAACTGACTCAGCATCTCCTTATTCCATTGTTCCCCCCATGACCCGTACAAGACTCAAACATTTGGACACATCCTTGGGAAGTGCGACCAGGGGGGAACTAATTTCTGATTTACTGCTCCTGCTATTTAATTCCTTGCTTTTAGATTAAATTAACTTTAAATTTATTGAGTAGATACACTGTTTTGAAGTTAAGTTAAAGGTAGAAGCTTCCTTTTGCTTCTTGAGCGTGAAAAATCGCAAGTAATTGCTCCGCTTATCACTACATTCTATGCACTTACGTCAAAATGCACAAATGCTGTGTAATATAATCACGTTCTCGCTCCTTCTCCGTCTTTTCATTGTTCCTGCAGCGACGTACATACGCAAGAAGTAAATCAAGTGTGACTCTTCGCTGCGACGTGTTTGAATCAGAAGAAGAGGGAATCTTGTTACATGAATAGACTGAGACTCTGACAAGGGAGGCGCAGCGTATGCTACACGCATGCCTCAAAACCACTTGGATTAACCCACCTTTGTGCACTACAGCCCTCGTGAGAAAGACAAGAAGCGGAGTGTTCACGTGGATATACGGAGCTCAAGAAGATCCGCTCAAGATCCGCATCCGCACGAGTCGAGTCCCACTAAATAATTATTCTTGGCAATCTTCATGGAAAAAAATTAGAATAGACAATCTGCGGATGAGAATGGAATGCAATGTGTTGGGAAAAGGACGGGGAATTGAAACGTGCTCAAAACAACACATTTCTTCTCCTCAGCCGAACAAGAGAACAAAGAGACGGACAAATAATTCATTATTTGTAATAATAATTTGTATAGCTACACACGTAACACGAGGGAACTTGAAATATTCCCTTTTAAACACACTGCCAATTTACTATCAATATTTTTATTTAGTCTCACTTCCTTTCCACGTCACAGAAAATTAGGAATTTAATAATTAGTCGTATTTCAATATTTACGCCGTTTCCTTTTCTCAAAACATCCAACTGACGAAATACGGAGTAGTGAGGAGACATGATACAGATGTCACATATTTTTTGGAGAGGAAAAGGATAACCGACGATGGACCTTGTGAGTGATGTGATGTGTGAAGGACGCGAACGTCTCGCGGAATTTAAATTTAAAACTCCCAAAAATCCCATCGCGTTCCTATTGTGTCTTCCCGAATCGTAGTCGTGATCTTGGAACGAGACGAATTCAGAGCCAAGCTCCCGATTTCTACTCCACACAATTCCACTACAGAAAACACACGAAATTAATTATGGACACAATAAGCAAGTCATGTTTCATTTCTCGTTTCAAATTAAGACGTGGCCTTCATCGCTACCGTTAGCAGCTTTTCAGTTTAATTAAGTCGCCCTGTTAAAATGCCCAGTAATTATTCATAGCGCATTTCCCAACAATTATTTGAATTTTAAGTTTTCTATTTTTTTAAATGCCCCTTCGCCCTTCATTGTAAAACTGTGGATATCATAGGAAAAGAACGAAATGGTTAGAGCGGTGCTGGTGAAAGACTAGTGAGTGACTGATACGGTGAGACTCGTGGGGGATGGAGACATGTGTTGTGTGTGGGGAGGTGTCCAAGAAGCGCTGCAGCTCTTGTCACGGCGCCAATTACTGCAGCGGTCAGCATCAGCGGGAAGATTGGAAAAATCACAAAAAAGTGTGTTTGCCCTTCAAAGTGGTGGAGGGGGAGGGGGAGGGGAGGACCTTGGTGGCCTCCCGGGATTTGGAGGAGACGTCTTTGATTCTCCAGGAGCTCCCAGTCGCCTTCGCACCTTATCAACCAGATGATGATCATCCCGGAGGAGATGAGGATGCGGAGTCCGTCCCCGTCTGTCTCGCCTGCTCCGTTCGAATGTCCGCCGAGCCGAGCAAACGATGCAGCAGATGCAACTGGCCACTTTGCTGTCGCTCCTGTGAAAAGGTTCATTTTGAATGATGATTGAGGACAGGAACCACGTGCTTGGGAGCGTTCACAAATGACGTCATAATTTTTGTAGGTATAGGTGGGTCTTAGAAGTGAGGATTTCTCCTAACCATCCGCTAAGTTTAACTGGTGGGTAGGTCAGAAATTGACGAATTTGATGACGTCACTTTTTGTGAACGCCCCCGACCACGTGGCTCCTTCTCTTTTCGCCCAAAAAATAGATAATGAAATGTCAACTTTGATTGTAGATGAAGCAGCACGTTGAGGGGGAGTGTGGGATTTTCAGGGAAAGGAAAATAAATTTCCCGCCCAAAAATAAATGTGGGGCTGTGTACAGCACAGTGCTCGTCCTGCGGCTCCTCCTCCAAAAGTCTTCCCACGCCTCCCAGTGGAGGAAGCTCATGGAGCTGGAGCATCACGAGAAGCTGCGGAGGAACAGAAGAAAGTTCGACGCTGAATTCGAGACGATCGTCGAGAATCTGGTGGAGATCTACAAAAGTAAAGAGGCTCTGTACGCGGAGGTGAGTCGGGAAGATCTGTGTCGGCTCATCTCCCTCGTCCTCCTCAACTCCTTCTACTTGTCCAGGAGGGAGGAGTCTGCGCGGGACAAGACGTTCGTGCGCGGAATTTATTTGAAAGCAGCCGTCGCTCCCTTCCGCTGCATTCCAAACGCGACGTGGAGCTTAGGCCCCTCCACCAATTTCCAATTGTCCCTCAGGGCGTCTGTGCGGATTGCGAGGGGGGCCGTGATTGGTGTTCCCCTGAGTGGGAATTGGATGTTCGAAGGAACTATTCAGAGACAGCTTCATTTCTTTGACGAAGACAAGTTCACTTGCACATGCGCAAGATGTTTGGACCCCACTGAGGCCGGCAGTTACTTGTCCGCTATTAAATGCAACGCCTGCGCCCACGGATATCTCCTCCCCCTCAATCCTCTGGACTTCAATGCGGAGGCCCTCTGGCGGTGTGAGAGCAACAGTTGTGAGGGGGCGGAGGAGCAGGAGAAGATCATGTCCATCCTCCACTATTTTGAAATGTCCGCAGACAAAGTGGTTCGGAGTCTGGAGGAGTGGGAGGAGCAGGAGAAGGGGGCGGAGCAGACTGCTGGGAAGAAACTGGACAAGTTGGACGAGACCCTCACTCAGTTCTCAGGGTCTCGTCTCCATAGGAACCATTTCATTCTTCGGAGTCTTGAAAACATTTTTATTCACCAGGCTTTCGGGGCTCTTCCCACTTTGACTTTTCATCAAATTGATCGCATGATTTATCACACGACGCACTTCCTCAACGTCTCAAATATATTGTATCCAGGATTTAATTCGCATTTGGGTAATTTTTTGAAAATTTAGTTCGACTTAAAGAAAAGGAAATTTTGCTTGCAT
>JAQFZE010005065.1:0-10620 GCA_034695245.1 Dicyrtomina saundersi | reverse complement strand
TGAAAAAAGGATGGATAATCATCATCATGGCATGGATATAAGTATAGGATCCGACAAAGCTTGCTTAATCCTACATGACACAAATGAACAGGACGGTACGTCAAATACAGCCATTCATATTATTAAACATACCATGGAGAAAAAGGTCATAAGTAAACCTTGTGCAAAAAAACTAAGAAATAAAGACGGTAAACCATCATCCATCCTTATCCAACCTCCCAGTAAGTACTCAGATACAGAAATTGTAATTAAAAGACACACATTAAGTGAATCAAGGCCTGGAATAAACAAATATTCAACTAAAGATGAAAGGGAGGTCAAAAAAGAAATGCTAGTAAAAATTAAAAAGTTAAAAGAGAACAAGAAAACAGTCAAGATAAAATCTTAACTTACTTCACCCTCTCCTGAAATTTTCCCTAAGCAATCGCAGTTAATCCAGAACAGATATGGATAATCGTCTATCCGATCCGACACTTTTCGGATCCGAAGTAAACCGAAGAAAAAAACACTTATCCGTATCCGATCCGAACTAGTTCGGATCGGATAACTTTCCAACCGATCCGTCATATAATTTATCCGTATTCGATCCGATCCGATGTTCGGATATCCGACCTTATCCGAACTCATTAATAATAATGTAGTATGATGAACTAAATTAATAATAAACAAAAAATAAGTTTAGTTTTTATTACTTTACTTGACCATAAGAGGTTGTGTAAAATATTAGCAATAATATCTTAGCAAAACATACTGTTACACTTTTTGCTGATTTCAATATCTCAACATCAAATTTATTTCTACGGTACATTTTTTAAAATATCAAACTGGCAGTGTGACAATGTTTGAAATCATTATTTTACTACTCAAGAATACAAATCAATATTGACTTTTCAATGCCATTGAATTATTTTATTAAAATTACACCTGGCTGGCTATTAAGAGCAAAAATAACTAGAAACATAGGACCAGTACTCATTTACGACTAACAGTAACCTAAAAGTCACTCATGTTCCGTGAAGTAAAGGCTAGCCTAATGACAAGTGACAATTGCATAGTTAAAGTTTTTTACATTTTGTCATGGGTACAAAGGCATTTATTTTGCAGTTTCCACCAATGACGTAGACAAAGACTTTGTAATGCTTTTAGGGTTCAGCCTACATCTTGTAGGTGTGACCAGATCAACTCCATTCGAAAACTCTCTTTCCATAAAAACCGAAAAAACATTTCACTGCCAGATAATCCTTTGCCATTATGCTCAAATTAGAAAATTCTATTTCATGAGCTTTCCACCAACTAAGTACATTAGTTTGTGCGCACTCTGGAGGTTTCTTGAAATAAACAACGATTTTACTTTGCTAAATGTCATTTTTAGGACGTATGATAAGAAATTCGAGGTAGTCATGATCTGTGGGTTCTTTAGTTGAGTCCTTATCTTCCACTTGTTGCCCGGTTGTTGACTCTTGGTATTCAGCTTTATACTTTCAAATCATTGCTGTTTTAATTCTTGAAATCATTTTCTTATCCCAACCATGATCCTTAAAGTATTTCAGTTTAAGTGTGGGGTCAAACACAACTCTAAAAAATGGAATTACATTCTCATCAAAACTTGGCTCATAAGCATTTAGTTTTGATAGGGCTTTTTCAGCTCCGGTCTTGAGATTTCCTATGTTTGATGAAATAAACTCTATCAACAATTTCTGCAGCCAATCAAATGTAGGAATATAAGTATTTATTGTTGGTTTCGATTCCACGCTCATTATTTTAGTTGCGTTTTCGAACTTTAGAATTTCCTTTAACCCATGTAGCTCCAACTAGTCGCCTTCTTGAATCATGAATTTATAAAGATCTTCTTCAGCACTGCAAAGACTGAACAAAGGATCTTTTAGTTCTTCGGCCCTGGCTAACATAAGAAATGTCGAGTTCCAGCGCGTTGCAACGTCATGTATTAATTTAAGTGGGGATTGTCCATAAATTTTACAAAACTCAGCTAGTTTTTCAGCTTTTTGAGTACTGAGATGAACTTTTTTCACAATTTCGCGAACCTTCTTAACGAGACCAGGGGTACTACGTGGCAATTGTAATTCACTTGCAGTAGAGTTTTCAGAATACACTGACTCTTGCGCTGGAGGGCTGCATTTTAATTCCTTGAGAAAATCCTGAACAGCTAAATTTAGTACATGAGCCATGCAGCGGACGCGATTATTGGCGGAGCTAATATTTACTCCATCTTCCTTTGAACTAATTTCTAACTGAGTCATGAATGTGTCATTATTTGAAGCATTGTCCATCGTGATGCCCAAAATTTTTGTGGAATTAATTTCAAAGATTCGAATTGAGCCACAAAAGGCATTACTTATATTTTATCCTGTGTGCTCCTCCTTGAGATGTACTAAATCCAGTAATGTATTGCAAAACAGCCAATCCTTTAATATCCAGTGACAGCCGATTCCAAGAAATGACACACGGTTTGGAGTAGTATATGCATCGTGTGTGAAAGAGAGCTTTCCAGAAACACCCTATAAAATTAGTACAATTACTAAGTAAGCTAAAAAATGTTGCTTGTACATCACATTATGAAATAATATCGGGTATAAGCAACTGCATTGTACTTTATAGACTTCATATGCACACTGGGGATAAATGCTATCTATAGTAAATATTTATGTTATAATAGATAAGTTATTCAACGCACCTCTAATTGTGATTTTACGTCGAGCTGTTCCTTGTCAAACATTTTCAATACATCCTTTCGTACTGTATCATTAGAGTAAGTATGAGCCCCTGGCTGTAAGCTATGAACCATTTCTACAAATTCTGGCGACTCAGCTTCAGTAAACGGTTGATTTTGCTTAACAGTCCATTTAATTAGCTGCTTACGAAAGGTTTCCTGAGAAAACTAATAGCAAAAGTATCACAGTCAAATGTCTATATTGCTTATTCAAAAGCGCGTACATAAATACCCACAACATGCATACACAGTAAAAACTAATTTAGTAACTGTAATATGGTATTTTTAAATTATTTACCGGCTGCTTCAAATTAGTTTGCGTTTTTAGAGCTTGTCTGATTTTGGGCTGATGGGATCATTTTCCAGCGATAAATGGATGCATTTTTAGGTGATTATTCATATTTCCGGTACTTCCTTTAGATTTTTCGTCTCTTCGGTATTTTCTGTCATTTAAATTGTAGTTACGTTTACTTAATTTTCATACGCTATTTTACAACATCACTTTAACGGCAAATAAAATAACTGCAGCGGCTTACTAGTATATAATTTCATAGTACTTACGCTTCGCAATGTCTGGATTTTGCGTATTGAGTTTTAACCCCCTTCTTTATTTCTCGAACTATTTCATAGTGATCCTTTACTGAGCTTCGTTTTTCAAAACTTGAGTTTTTTTCACTACATGCTGGTTCGGAAATTGTAATTACTAATTCCGAACTGTTTTCGTCGTCTGAATTTTCACACTGAACAATAATATCACTATTTCTGTCTGACATTTTTAACAATAGGATGAGTGCACTAAGTATAATACACTTAATAATTAGTTAATAGTGAACTATAAATATTATAAGATACGAAACGACACAAAGGAAACTCAACAAAAAAGGGAATCCTATTTACCAGTTGTCAATAAAAAGTAACGGCCGGAGTACATAAGGTATGCATGACTGCCCGTAGTTTTGTAGACTAAAACAGAACGCAAAATAAAAGAAAAAAATCGAAGCGAACGTTTTACTTAACAAAAAACTGCCACTTGGTTGCACGTAAACCACTGAAACCGAACAAACGAATACGTTCAGACAGTCTCTGCATAAGTTCACAGCAAGAAAAGTAGTAAAATATCGTTTTTTGTCGTTTTTGTCATGTGAGATAACCTGACCAATGATTTTAAAGCGCGCTATTATTTACTTTTTGAACTTTGGATATCCGCGGATATCCGTTACCATATCCGTTCGGATGTCTGTATATCTAATCCGATCAATTCCATGCACTGATCGGATAATAGGCAATCCGATCCGACCCATATCGGATACACAAGCCAACCGATCCGATCCGTTATCCGAATTATCCGAAATCCGATCCGAACTATCCGATCCGTAAGACCCCATAGAACAGAGGAGAAAAACAACAAAAAAGCGACTCCATGGAAGTACATCACAACATTCAACATTAATGCAAAATGGTCAGACCGAAAAAGAAAAATAATATTTCAAAATATTACTGCAGCAACATCAAAAACTACAACAACTTCTCAAAACATCCGTGGAATTAGGATTTCAGAAACAATTACTCTAATAGCTTAGACAACATACTAATTCTCCTACAATCATTTCCTTAAAATAAATCAATAATCACCACCTTTAATCTGCAAATTCGTGTACCCATAACTTGTCAAAGATTCTACCTCAATTATATGTTAAATTATAATTTCAGTTAAATACAAATTACAATCTCATATAATAATGTTAATATATAAATTATCGAACAAAATGCATTAAATAGGCTTTAACCAATATATGGTAAAATTAATAATTACTTTTAAATTAAACTCTGTTAACTTTGTGTGATGGGTGTTATGCCTTCAGGCACAATAAAGTATTCAATCAATCAATCAATCAATAAACTACTTTTCAGCTGATTTGTATCTCTGTCTCAAGTACCAAGTACCACAGATAAATACAACCAGCACCCAAACACTTTAGACTCTCACACCCACCCCCTTCAACTCCCCACCAAGCCCAATCCCCCCATTGCCCACAATCCAGAGCACTGCTGGCTAGCCCTGACTTGGTAGCAAGGACATGCATTACATCTCCAAGCCACCAAGGCAGGGTTATACAGATACAAGTATTTCATATAGAGTCAGTACAAACCCAACCAATCTACACTAAAGTGGTCTGTGGTATCGCATTACAGACAAGATATGAATGCCGTTGTGGGGGCTTAAGGGTTAGGCACAAATAACGTCACGTAAATAATCCTTTTTAAACCCCTCCACCCTGAGGTTATCGAATTAACTTTAAGTAAACGGCTTGGGAGTTACGCGCAAATGATGTCACGTGAATATTACCCACCCATCTGTCATTACACTACCAAAGGTTAGCTCAAACAAAGTGCAACAAAAAATTTCAACAAACAGTACAATGTATATACAACTGCTAACCAAATACCTATATACACGATATGCAGTATAACCACTACCTTAACTTTAACATCATTTTACGAGTGACAGATGTTTTTTATTTTCTATAATAAACTTAAATTTTATCTACATGTC
Source organism: Dicyrtomina saundersi (assembly GCA_034695245.1). Classification (NCBI taxonomy): domain Eukaryota; kingdom Metazoa; phylum Arthropoda; class Collembola; order Symphypleona; family Dicyrtomidae; genus Dicyrtomina; species Dicyrtomina saundersi. The sequence continues at coordinate 5,338 of JAQFZE010005065.1, read as the reverse complement.
GTCTGCAAATGACGTCTTTCAAATAACGCTATTTTACGGATCCCCCTCGATTAGTAAAGTCTTTACATACGCAAAGGTCATTAGGATAGGATGTAACTAGTCTGCAGGCAGACCTATTAACCTGGCCAATGACGTCATTATTGGACGGTCCTGAAAGTGTCACTCATCCAAATACAAAAAAAAAATTCACAAATAATTTTAAATGACAAACACAGATATGCAGCTTGGTGCGTAATACGTACACACACGTCACTGAGTTTGAGTTTGAGTGAACTTTATTTAAGTGTAAGGTTCATTCAATACAAATGTACTGCTTTACAATAAAGGACACTACTAATTTAACTAAATTTATATTAAATTAGAATACAAGTAGGACATAATACAATTTAATCATTTCCATATTACTATTATTCAAACAATAAACAAACCACTAATATGAAACACTTCATAGTGGCTGATATACCGAATACTCTACCGGTGCCCGCGATTTAATTAAATGTTTAGAAAGCAACAGCCGGAAATCACATGGTTCATCTAAACCCTTGAGATTATCAGGCAATGCATTCCACTCCGTAATACTTCTATATAAAAACGAGTGTCTATACGCATCGCTACTACAATAGGCCGGATATTCCAGTAAACATGAAGCACTGGACATTGTTCTGCGCTCTGAATTCTTCACAACAAACTAAGAGCTAAAATTAGCAATGTTAGACCCATTCCTTAGCATACTGTTAAAAAATGACAGAGTACAGACTAATTCGCTCAGACACAGACAAGGTTTTTGTTCGCTTAAGTAAAACATTCTTCAAAATTATTACCCTGTTACATCCCTAACGTCTCTTCTTGAACAAGCTAGAATCAGTAAACTGACCAAAAAGACCATTAATTTTATTCTGCAGTACCTGCAGTTCACCTCTATTTTGGACTGAATATACAATAGCACAATAGTCGACTATCGACAACACATAGGCATTCAGCATTATTACAAAAACATTTAAATTTAAGAACTTTTACATTACCAATCATACCAATTGCTGAACTTACTCTATTCTTCACATACACAAAATGACTCTTAAAACTCAGATTGGCATCCACAATGACACTCAAATATCTGAATGTCCAAACTCGTTCCACCTCATTGCCATTACAACTTAACTTAATATCCTGTGGCAATTTGTGGTCTCTGGATTTAAGCAGAATCATGAATTTTGTCTTGGATACATTTAATTTCAAACCCTGTGATATAAACCAATTACTTACATTATTCAAACAATTCTGCATATATTGAACCGACTAAACAAATACATGAGAATAGTAATACAACACTAAGTCATTCGCATACAGAACATAATTAACTCCAGATGAAATAGCATCCAATACCTTATCTATGTAAATAATAAATAGCAGCGGGCCCAAGACAAATCCTTGCGGAACCCCAATGCATAAATCAAAACTGTCAGAGATCGTAGACCCAATCTTTACCCTGAATTTCCTATAACGCTGAAAATCAGCTAATAATTTTAGCAAATTAGGGTCAAACTTGAAAACATCTCTCAGCTTAATTAGCAATTCAACTTGAGGAACAGAATCAAATGCCTTCTGCAGGTCTATGAAAACTGCTATAACCCGTCCATATTTTAAATCTATATAGTTATATGAATCTTGAATAAATTTAAGCGTTGCACTTTGACAAGATCTACCATTTCTGTTGCTGATCACTTAAATCTATTTTACTTAATAGTCTACGATACAGCATTTTCTAAAGGAGTTTGTCTAAAATCCAAAAGTTGGATATAGGACGATAAGATAATGCATCAGTCCTAGAGCCCTTGCCTTTGTACAATGGAGTTACTATTGCACATTTTAACTTTGAAGAATAAGAGGCTAAACATAGAAACTGCGTAAACAAGAGCGCAAGTGGCAAAGCTAAAGACTTGATACAATTATTCAAAACTAAATACGACAGCTCATTTGGATTACTCTCATTTTTGTTGTGAATAGCATGGCATCGGGGTTCAACACTATTTTATAAATCCCTATTTTATCAGTGTAACTATTGCATAAACCCAGATTATATGCAGATGGTACGTAGATGAAGTCTACACAGTTATTACTTATTTAGTACCGCCTTCTTCCATGTCATCACTGTATTTCAGGTTTTGTCCGTTAATAATGTAAAAACATTATCGTTAATAAAGTTTCGCCCCACTGCCATTTCATTACTTTAACTCGGGGATGGTTCATGAATGATATCCATAGAGTTGTCACATAATTAGTACTGCTTCCTCCCATGGTCAATTTATACCCGGCGCGGAACGCCTATAGTTGCATAGACATGGTGAATCCGTTATATAAGGTGATTTATCGCCCCCCCCCCCCAAGTGTGTCTGTCTTTCAATCCGTAGTAAACATGTTTTAATTCGCACTTATACACTAATTTAATTCTAATACGAAAGTTCATGGAGAAAATGTTGCGAAATTTAAATCTAGGAGTAATCATCACTGTTTTAATGAAATACCATTACTTCATAGATCATATTTTAGTGTTACTGAAGTTATATTGCTCCTTTGTTTGCTAAAGCTCAGCATCTACTTCGGGCCTACGGTCGCCAAATTCGACACACAGCGCCGGATTTTAATATTGTTTATTTGTTTATTTTTCGTTTTTGGGACTTTTGTAATCGTTTTTTTCGTTTTCTCAAAACTGTTCGTTTTTGCCAGCCCTAGTTTATGCCCTGCCGCAAACACGTTAACCTAATAATTATGCAACAACAGCTAACTGGGAAGGTCTGAAAGGAATATTTACGTGACATCCTTTTTGCCTAGCCCCTAAGTTGTTTCCCTAAGGCCAATGCGGTAACAGCTGGTTGGGGGGCGTCAAAACGGAATACTTACGTGACATCGTTTGTGCCTAACCCCTAAGCCCCCACAACCACATTCCTTGCGTGTCTGAAGTAAGAGACCGAAAGAACAGTAGCTTAGGTTGGTTGGGTTTGTACTTACACTATATGAAATACTTGTATTCGCAGAATTTAAAACAAAATGGTATGCACTACAGGTATTTTGTGCATTTGTTTTGTATGTCTTGACACATATTTTACCCGTGTTTGTGTAGTTTTCTTCCCTAAATTTTGACATGGGTCGATTTAACTGTTAATTGTAAAGATAGTTAGTCCAAGCAAAGTAAAAAACAACACATACCTGCCTGCTCGCATTTTTGGCCGTTCAAAAGTAGTTGGAAAAAAATCAGGTAGACGGTTTGACCTGTAGCGCAGGACCAACAGACGGACGGACAGACGGACATGACCAATAAAATAGATGCTTAAGCTCAGCATCTAAAAATAAGTTCTTTGCTGACATACAGTAGGATCTCACTACTTCAGTTATGCAACTTCTAATGTAATTTTAATATTTTTTCAAAAAATCCCTTAAAAGTGACCCCAATTTTCAAACAATGGTCCAAAATTCGTCCATTATAACCCAATTATCACTCATATCGGTTCCCTTAAATCCAGATAATTTTAACATTTTAAGCATACCTGGCTAACCAAATATTTCTAATATGTCTCGTCAAGCCGGTTTTCCCGTTGAAGCGGATCTCAAATTGTCAGATTTGTCTGTAGTTTAGTTTTGAGGCTGGGGAAAAATGTCCAACTTTGATGCTTAGTGAGGAAATGCTTGGAAGAAAATGACCTTATACTACCTACTACTATAGTAGTAGGTGGTCTAAGACATGTCAGTGGTGAATCAAGGATGTACTCAGACGTTTGTTGTCACTAATAGGAGTAATGTGATTGATATTACTCTGGTGAACAGGCTAGCTAAAGGATGGATCCAGGAATGGACTGTATCTGATGAAGAGTCTGCTTCTGATCATAAGTACATCCGGTTTCGTATCTCAGTTTCTGCCTGATGTAATTCGTTGTAGGAGTATCAGAAAGGTTGACTGGGTAAGGTACTTGAAATGTGTTCAAGAGCGAGTTCATTCGTTAGTTGATGGTCATCTATGCAGTATTTATGATAGTAATGCTGAGGCTTTGGCTATCAACAATGTACTGATGGACTCCCTGAATGTGATTTGTCCAATTAGGGCACTTAAGCGTAGGGACAGGGTCTCAGCTTGGTTGACGAACGAGCTCACTGCTCTTCTCAATGAGGCTAGTACTTTTTACAAGAGAATAGACGTTACCAACAAGACCCTGTCCTCTGGGCTGTGTACAAGACAGCTAGAAATATCTGCCTGCTGTTCGTAGTGCAAAAACTAAATCTTGGACTGATTTTTGTAGTAGAGTGGGTAAGTATGGGGATGCTGTAAAGTGCCCTTGTAGTCTAAAGGGTGGTGCCGCTAGGACCCCTTGTCTATTCTGGACACCGAGACTGGTCGTCTAGTGGTGTCTATGGATGTGACCCTCAATGTTCTTTGGCGGCATCATTTTCCTGAGGATGGGAGTGAGCAGGGTTACATTCCTGGTCATGGTTTGCGATCCCTGGGTGCGAATGGGTGCTCAGTGATTGTCACTGAGTACAAGGTGCAGACTGCTGTTTGGAATTTTAAGTGATTTACGTCTGCTATGTCGGATGGCATACAACCGGTGCTTTTGCATGGGTTTCTGCTAGTTATTATTGGGAGGTTGGTGGCTCTTCATCAAGTATGCTTGGTACTGGGCACTGTTCCGCTTTGTTGAAAGGTGGCGAAGGTAGTCTTTATACCTACGCCGGGTAGAGGGGGCTACTGTAAGGCCTTTGCATGGAAGCCCATTCAGTTGGCTCCGGTGTTGATGAAGGTCCTTGAGAAATTGGTGGATTAGGCACATTAGGACACCTGAGCTTGACAGCAGGCTCAAGACTAATCATCAGTTTGCGTACTTAAGGAGACTTTCTACTGATGCTGGTATCCACAAAATGGTTGCATATGTGGGGAGGGCTCTAGAGTTCGGACAAATAGTCCTTGGAGCCTTTGCTTAGGATGCCTGTCAATTGGGCATATGAGAACCTGGAATATCGAAGGTTCACTGTGGCAATTGGGTCACGTGCTGATTGGGTAAGGGACTTGTCCCTTGAGGGTGGTGGTGTGGTGTGCTACACAGACGGCTCACGTGAAGGTGATAATGCTGGCTGTGGAGTTCTTATTGAGGATAGAATCCGTGGGGTGATATACACCCTTCTGGCTGTATCCGTGTATTTAGGTGCTGATGCCTGTTTTCCAGTGTGAGATCTTTAGAATTTTTCTGGTGGCTCATTGGTTGCTGGAGAATGAACTCTGGGATCTCCCTGTTAGAGTCTTCAGTGATAGTCAGAGTTCTTTGCGTGCGCTATCTAGGCCTTACACTGTATC